>JAGGCT020001997.1:5000-25000 GCA_017654935.2 Phymorhynchus buccinoides
CAGTCATTGCTCACTATACTGGCTGGCGATGTTACCATGATAACTTTGAACAGATGGACAAATTTTACATGCATATAGGTTCAAAGGTCAAGGTCACTGGAGTCATTATTTTCAAGACAATTGTTCAAGTGAAGAAAATCTTGTTTATCAACCAGCCACAACAGCACACCTTGTTACTTTCCTTTACTTTTCTTTGCTGCTCGGCCCTCACTCTGTCAAATTTTGTGTTCGGATAAGTAACTAGAATGTCTACGCCAAGTTGGAAAATGAAGGTCATTGGTCAAAGGTCAAGGTCAGTGGACCCGAAAATGCTGGCACGCGGCTGATTGATCTAGCGTTTTCTTGCTCTAATTGTTGATACTTGTTAGCTAGAGCTCTGTGTGTGTGTGTGTGTGTGTGTGCATGCCCATGTATGCTTGTTTAACAGTTCATATTTTCCCCTGAAAAGCCAGGGTGGTGGGCAAAAGAATATGGAACTATTTTTTTGTTTTACGTTAAAGTTATTTTATACGTCACAAGCACTCTTACGTCATAAGTTTTTAGAATGACAATTTCATCCCAGGCAGTGTGATGCGCTTCCAAAACCGGCCTTTTAAACAAAACATTCTTTCAATTCCCGCTTCAGGTGAGCTGGAGAAGAACAAGATATAGCCAAAATAGGTGAGAAAACCGTATTCTTCAAACTACAGTAGTCAACAAAGGCGTATTTTTCGCTGAAAGCCGATTTGAAAGGATTTTTCAGCAAAAATACCGTGAACCAACCCTTTCAGCGCATAGAGCTCCACATTGGGTGGAGGAGTGCGCAATATAAATTCTTCGCTATTATTACTATTGTTATTATTTAGTTTATGATTCTTTGATGAAAACACCCTTTGCAAAGCTGCCTGTTCTGCTAATGGCGATTTGCTTGTGTTCAGGTTCCTCCCACACAGGATCTGACAGACGATGAACTGCTGAAGATCTTGGAGTCAGACGACATGTCCCAGTTCCGTATCCCCATGTGCATAGGGGAGCCTCACGCTGAGGTGGATAAAAGTAAGGGAGCTGAGTTGATAATTTACAGCTGTGAAGCTGCATTGTGCGTCCTTGTAAAAAGTGCCAACTTTATTTTCTGTTTCTATAACCTGGAAGCTCTTATTGGAAAAAAATGAAAGGAGCATTTAACCTCCCCCCCCTGGGAAAAAAAAGAAAGAAAAAGAAAAGAAACCTTGGCATGATGGGTAAATTTTGTTGATTAAGTGTGGCAGGATCTATTTTGACAGTGATGATAAATGGAAGTAGTTGTATCAAGTAACTATGCAACATGACTTTATTATAGCATGTGTCAGTGCTTGTGCAGTGAAGAGTTTCATTCACTGAAAAACACAAAAAGATATAATTCCTATCAAAGGGAAATTACTCTAACATGGTTGACTGAATGACCAGTGTTCAGTGATACTGTTGAGCAAGGGTGATTTGTCAGAGATCATCAGTTCTGACTTGGCTTTTGAAGTGAGAGGGCTGTCAGTTGTGGCTCTCTGTGAGCTGCATTCATCTTGGGCATTTCTGTGAGAAGAAAAGGCTGATCTGATCTGAGTGAGTTTGTTTCATCCAAGTTCTTTTGAATAAAGCCGTCAACCCTATCCCTAGTATGGTCATCAGTATGAAAGAGGCATATGAATGAACCTACAACATAAGCACAAGCATGTGCATGCACAGACACACACACATCACTCACACAGAAATCGCATGCAAAAAAACTTTTAGAAATACTAGGTGTGCGCCTCTGGCTGCGACGCGCTCTCCATGTGGGAGCAACCCGAACTTCACAGAGACGCCTCCGTGACTGTAAATTACCTAATACCTAATACCTAATAATGCATGCGCACACACGCACGCACGCACACACACACACTTCATAATTGGTTTGTTGTTGACATATCCTGGCTAAAAGACTCCAGGGATCATCCCAACAGCCAAAGCACTTGAACACTATGGTACAAATGCTTCAGCTAGGGATGAGAACATTACGTGTGTGACTGTTTTTGATTACTCTGCCATGTGGGCAGCCACACTCCAAATTAGGGGGATTTAGGAGACTGATGATGTTATGTTAGGTGCTTGTCATGGCCAGTAAGACAATCCCCACATAACTATGCTTAGCATAACAACATTTTGATATAGCCTTTGTGTTCTAGCTTATGTGAATTGGTCTGACATAGCCTTAGGCCAAGGCAGATGTTGGTTTAATTATATTCTTAGTCCCGTTTCACACTTCAATATTTGTTTAACTTTAAGCCATTAATGTTTTTAACATTTTTCTTTTTTTTTGTATAGAGGTATGGGAATGGATGTTACAGACAGGCCTGAAAGGAGATGTGCATCTTTTACTACAAGAAAAGGAGAGTTCTCTACCATTGTTTATTATTTTTTAAAAACCATGTCATCTAAGTTCTACAGTTCACAGATCTAATATTTGCCGTGTTTCAGTTTAAACAGCAAGTTGTGAATAATGTACAGTGTGTGGTGTCTTAGGCCTTGTGCACATTAGATGCGCAATCTGCAAGTTCCGTACAGAAACAACCCCATACTGACGATGCATACTGCTTCAAATATTTAAAAAAAATAAAAAAAATAATAATGCTTATATTATATAGCGCATAATCTTGCTAAGCAATTCCATGCGCTTTTCACTCACCATTCGTACAAACATTTCTAACAGACTGGCTCACGTATCCTCACCATGCATCTCTATAAAATGAATACATTAGAGAATGAATGGCATTCATATAAAAAAATGCACTGCATATAATCATAGCACAACACACTAACACCCACCTCCCTACGTACGCGCCCCACCCCAGCCATCCCCCCGCCTCACCACCCCCACCCCCGCCCCCTACTCCCCACCCCACGCACACACGCGCACGCATTAATTAACCTCATACTCAACGTCAATGAGCTGGAAGACAAGAGTGGGGAAAGGATCATGGACTTTACAGAGAGAAAGCTTTCCTGAAGAAGTGGGTTTTTAGTTGGGACTTGAATGAAGGATACGGATATGATCATGGAGAGAATTCCAAGCGCTTGGTGCAACGAAACTAAACACCCTCTCACCCGAAGATTTCAAGGACCGCTTAGGAACTTTAAGAAGTTTCTAGGAAGAAGAACGAAGAGTGCAAGAGCTTTGGTAGGTGCAGAGAGAAGAAGAGAGGTACTGAGGAAGAGTTTTGTCAAAGTGACGGAAAGCGAAAGTAGCCATTTTAAACTGCCAGCGGAATTTCACAGAAAGCCAGTGGAGCTCAGCCAAAAGAGATGTGATGTGCCTTTATCATTTTAACATACCTGCCAACCCTCCCAGTAAATCCGGGAAGCTCCCGGATTTTTGTCACCTCTCCCGGTCTTCCCATAATTCATATGAAACTCCCAGATTTAGAAATTTCCAGCTTAGATGACCTCAGAAACGAGTGTTATGAAACCTGAAAACCGAAACTGGGTTTCAGGAAGCTTCGCGGAGCAGAGTTCGTACTGCGCATGTCGGAAGCGGGGGTTACTTCCTCCTTTGTTTGGCGGTCTTTAGGCCTGTCTCACACCGCCATTGAAGTAACCTTGCCACGATGCCGAAGGCAAAGGAGAAGACGAAGAAATGGAAGACTGTCTTTTGAGACGAATACAAAAGAATTTGACTTCATCGACAGCTGTCCACAGGACAAATACTGTGCTTTTTGCACAGTTTGTCGCTGCACAGTAAATGTGTTGTATGAATGGAGGACGGCAATCAAAGATCACCCCCCTCCAGGATTTTGTTTGGGAAAAGTTGGCAGCTATGTTTTAATCAACATCACCTATTTTCTGTAGTTTTATTGTTGCCTTTATCATGTTGATCAACAGGTGGTGGAGGGTGCACTGTGTATGATGTGATAGTGCGCACCGACTGTTTCAACTATTTTCTGTAGTTTTATTTTTGCCTTTTTTATGTTGATCAACAGGCGGGGGAGGGTGCACTGTGTATGATGTGATAGTGCACACCGACTTCATCCAGAAGCTGCAGACCAACAACTTGTTCCAGACCTTCTTTCTGTCCGTCACCTGCGAGGGCATCGAGGAAAAGTTCAAAGTGGAACTCAAAAGAGGTCAGATCAACAAAGATCTAGAAGAATTGTGTAGTATTGTGTTATTGTAAGTAAAGGTGAATGAGACTGAGAGAGAGAGATCAAACTGTATAATGTATTTTTGTGTATACATGTACAAAGTAAAAGAGACAAAGAGAGAAAAAAACACCAAAAACTAACTAACCAAGATAGCAACAAATAAATAGATAAATGAATAAATCAAAATAAATAAATGTAAGGAGAGTAAAGTGAGAGGCTGGAATACTGTGTTATTGTTGTTGTGTTAGGTGAGTAAAGATTTATATGGAAGACGAGCAGTTTTTCCTTTTTGGTATCATGTTTGCTTGTGCGTTTCTTTGAAGGGGATATGTTTAAATGCAAAAGGGGGAAAGTGAGTGTGCGTGTGTGTGTGTGTGTGCGTGCGTGTGTGTGTGATGGTTGGGGGACTGGGAGGGCTCAGAGAAAAGGAGTATTTTGCTATTTTAGGTGTAGAGTGGCACAGCGGTAGCACATTCGCCTTGTGTCAAGTAAACCTGTGTTCGAACCTGAGTACAGGGGATTTTTCCTCTCACTTTGCCCTAGGCCTTACGGTCTGAACGTGGAGTCTTTCAGATGAGACGATAAACCGAGGTCCTGTAAGCCCACTTAGTACACGTTAATCCCAGTGGCAACGAAAAAGTTGTCATTTAGTCAAAATTTACCACCACCACCACCACCCCCTTCCTTCATCAGTCACACAAAACTCGCATGCACATTATTATTTTTAAAATTGGGTGGCACCCCTCTGGCTGCGAAGCGCTCTCCAGGTGGGAGCAACCCGAATTTCACAGAGACGCCTCTGTGACTATAAAGTACTTAATAATACCTAATTTTGCGCAGCAGTAACTTTTCAAAGTCTCCTGTGTTGATAGGTTGTTTTTTTGTGCGAGCTTGTATTATGCACATGTTCTTTCTAGCAAGACATTATTTTAATAAGCAAATATTGCAAGTTCAACGCCGCTTTTTTTTCTCTTTCAGAATGGTTAATTCTGAAAAACAGACGGTGTGTGGGCAAACTTCAGGAGCAGACAGTCCGCACCAAGTCCAAACCTTTCATCATGGATATGAATGATAGCAGGTGAGAGAGAAATTGGAAGCAATGCAATGAAGGTTTGCTGAAGACAATCTTGATTTTGTTTATTAATTTCTCTGCACAACAGTATCAGGAATATCAGGAAATTGTAATGTTGATTTGGACATGAAACCAGATTACACTTTGTAAGGTTCCTTAAATAGTGTTAACCAATCAAATACCTTGTTTCATAATGTGATGCGTTCTTTTTAGCCAATCGGATGCTTTGTTTCAGGGCAGAGGCAGGCAGTGAAGGTGGTCACCAACAGAACAGACCGGGTCTCATTCAGGAGGTGCAGGAGTCGGACAGAACAGAAATTGAACAGAAAAAGTGGGTTTTTTCCAGTAGCTTGTCTTCTTCTTCTTCTTCTTCGATCGCTCAGACAGTTACCTGTCAATAATGAGCGCAGATGCGTCATGCTGCCGTTATGCGCCTAACTAAGAAATAGTAGGCCCAGCAAGTCCGCTGAAGGAATCTTTTTTGAAAGTGTTTCTTGAAAAAAAAGGCAGGAGAATGGACCGGTAAGGCAGAAAGATAGTAGATGACAGTAAGCAAAGGGAAAAGGCAGAGTCAAACTCAAAGAGAGTGACAGATTAGAGGAAGTTACAAGAACAGAACTTCCAGGTGGGGGAACTATTTATACAAAAGACCCCTCGGTATCCCCACGGGGGGGAGGGGGGTGGGGAGTTTGTGTTTAAGAACATACATGTAATCTGTGCATGATTGTGTGTGTGCGTGTGATGGGGTTCAAAATGTAGTCCTCTTTTCCGTTTTGTCATTTTCTCTCTTTTATCCCACCCAGATTCTAAATTGTCCTTTCCCCCTGCCCTCCATCCCACAATTTTTCAGTCAGACAGACCAGAAATTGAACAGAAAAAATAGATTTTTCTAGCACCTGTGTTTTGTGTGTGTTTGGTGGGGAGCCTTGCTATCAATTTGGTTCGTACCAGGCAGCGGGACTCTTCTTGCACTGATTGAATTTTCACTGCTATGGGTGGGTTTTTTTACATGCGCAGGGCTCCCAATCGCCCAGCAAAACAAGGGGTCCCAGGGACTCCTTCACTTACAGTATAGAGGGTCCTAGAGGCGGGATAGAGGGTCCCAGTGGCACTGCGAATGCTAAAAAGAATTTTTCTATTGCATCCCTGCGACCCCCTGCACATTCTTTTAGAGGGTCCTTTAGAATTGTAGTGCTTCAAAGACCCCCAAATGGGGGTCCCTGGGAGCCCTGATATTGCGTAAAGCGCACGAGTCAGGCTTGCTTTAAGTCCCCAGGACTCAGCGTTCAGTTCAATTTTCCCATCGAACTGGATAAAAAGGGCGAATCTGGGGTTCGAATCCCAGTCACACAAGCATTGTGTTAACAGGCAAATGCCTTAACCACCCTGCCACCTTCAGTTGTGTGTGTGTGTACATTCATACATGTGTGTATGATGGCGTTTAATATGCAATCCTCATTTTCGTTTTCTCTACTTCATCTCAGCCAGACCCTTTTTAGTTTGTATCTTTCCTTGATCAATTTGAATTTTTGTCTTGAAATTCAACTAGAAATTAAATTGCTGTGTGTGCCTATTCAGAGCCCCGGAACCCAAGTTCAGCATTTTGAAGGAGCCAGCCGAGGGCCATCCTGAGTTTCTGGTGGCTGAAATTCATCTCCCGCTAGTGGTGAGCTCATCAGTTTTAGCCCTCCGTTACTACGCATGGGAGACTTAATGCAATTGTTCTTATCTGTTGATAGCCGTTTTTTCATTGGCGTTTTTCTGTTTGCCCCTGGTTGACTCTGTTGGTTTGTATGTTGCCACGATAGCGTTTGAACGGAGGGACCTTGGACCCTCAAATTTTGCATGCGAATAGTAGTTAGGATATTTAGGCCAAGTTCGAAAATGTTCTTTGGCCAAGTGTCAAGGTCACTGGAGCCCAAAATGCTGCAGCGCGGCTGGTTGATATAGTGTTTTTACGCTCTAGGTTTATTATTTTTGTTTTTTGGGGGTTTTGTGTGTGTGCAGCATCATGTAAACTAATACACACAATTTCTTTACATTTTGTAATGTGTCCCGCTGAGCTTCTAGATTTTAGCTTTGAATTGCTGGTAGGAAACACACACACACACACATGCCTACACACGCACACACACACACACACACACATGCACACACACACGCACACCAATATAATATTGTCTGAATCACTTTTAGTAGAAGGATGTTAAACTGAAGAACAACACACACACACACACATGCACATGCACACACACACACACACACTCTCTTTCACTCACTCTAACTCTCTCTCTCTCACACTAGCGCAACCATTTCTTAATATAACTCTCACGCACTTAAATTCCTCGCGATGTTCATTCAGAAAACAGCCCAGAGCCAGAGTGTACACACAGACACACTCTCTCTCCGTCTCTCTCTCTCTGTCTCTTGTCTCTCTCTCTCTGTCTCTTGTCTCTCTCTCTCACACACACACACACACTCATCATTTCCATACTTCACACACTTAAACCCCTGGCGGTTTTCATTCAGAAAATGGCCCAGAGTCTCATGCTGGACGTGGGCGAGGACCGCATTGTGCTGGAGACGAGGTCCAACGTGTATCACCTGGACATCTACCTGCCCTACAACCTCCTGCAGGAGGAGGTGGGGGCCCAGTTCGACAGGTGTACCAAGGTGAGAGCAAGGACCACTTCAAGTTCATATTGGAATACAGGGTCTGGTTTGGGGAATATTACTGCATGCATGCTCCTGCTTTCAGGATGTCCTGAAATGCAGGATTTTTTTTATTGTCTGGGGCCAGCGTCGCCGGATTATGAGAATATGACAAGCTACAAATTTCCTGTTTATGAATGTTTTGTCGGTTTCTCGCATGTGTAGAATATAAAAGAAATGAATACAGATAAATATTTCCCTGCCTTTACCAGGAACTTTATATTTTTATGATTGTTTAAGTCAAGTTGTTAATTGGGCGGCCCCTGGACCCCTGCCTTGCAGGATTTTTTTAATTTGCCAGGAGCACCCATGTTACGGTATTTTTCTGACTATAAGGCGCAAACCCCCAAATTTCACACATAATTAAGATTTTGTTACTATTTTATTAGTCATATTATAAGGCGCTGGGATTTCAGTCTGGGAAAAATGTATCGCGTTATACAGACAAACCTCTATTTTAAGACTTCCAAAATGTCCGGAAAAATCGGTCGTAAATTGGAGGGGTCGTATGACGGAGGTTTTCACTGGCAGCCGTAGAAAGAAAAAGTTCAGCACAGTTCATACTCTCTTCTTCATGCACACATACAATAACATATTAAAACTGGATTTGGGTCTTTCCAACTCCATAGGATTGTGCAATCGATATTACAGTTTCACTTTGCCGACTTCTTTTAATCACCTCCACTCTCGTCCAAAGTCAGTGGTTTTCTTTTTCAAAGTCAGTGGTTTTTGTGATTTTCCTACGCTCTCCGCCATCTTTTCTACAAGGGAAGCGACTCCGCTTTCAGGCCCTTGACCGTGGTTGTTTCCCTTTGCTCGAAGTCTATGCAGACGACAGTAACGGTCGTAAAAACCAACAAAATGGCGGTCGAAAGTCGCGTTTTAGAGGAAGTCGTTTACATAGTAAAATGCATCTGTGCCAACAAATCCGGTCTCAAATGAGAGGTGGTCACTTAACAGAGGGTCGTAAAATAGGGGTTTGTCTGTAGTCCGAAAAATATGGTAACCTTTTTTTGTTTGTTAAAAGCAAACAGAAACAAACAAAAAAACACCACTGAAACAGATTGCAAGTCACTAGAACAGACTGCAAACAGACAAGTGCACAAGTGTAGAGTGTAATGATCATTATTTTGCAGATTGGTTTGAAGAGAGGAAGTGCTGTTTTGCTGTCTTTACTGTTTGCTGTTTTTGTATGTTGACAAAGGCAAATTTGCCAAAACATTCCTGTTGTTTTGTTGTGTCCTGTGCAAATAATATGACGTCACTTTACGCTCGTTGTGCACTTGTCTTTTTAGGAAAGAATAAAGCAAGAATCTGTGATAACCAATGCTTCGCATCAGTCACATTTGCTTAAGCTCACTCCAATGTATATCATGTGATGGTGCACCAAAAACCCTCACAAAAACCCCCCCCGGATAAGACAAGAATTTTGCTTCCATAAGGTAGTTTCTCTGATGAAACAGAATTTCAATAATGCTTGCTTTTAGTTTTATAGTTCTATACATGATTATTTGACATTCAAGAAGTATTCAGTAGAAAACTGATGTAAGATATTAAAAGAGGGACTTTTTGCTCTCTTTTTTTAATGCAGAATAGCTTTTTAAAGAGATATTATCTTGTCTTTATAATTTGTTTTGTTTCTAATTCTTTGATTTTCAATGTCTGTTTTGTTTCAGATCCTTACGTTGACAATGCCAGTGCAGCCAGAGCAGTAGCCTTCATTTCGTGCTCATCGTTGAGTCTGTGATGATTGAAAGTGTGTGTGTGTGCATGTGTGTGCATGCGTGTGTGTCTGTGTGCATTCAGGTGTTTTGTGCTTACATACAGTAGCCTTGACATATTTGTGCTTTCATGTTAGTGTCTGAGGGTAAAGATCTCTGTACACGTTAACATTATTCACAAAAATCACTATTTCCCATGGCAACAGTGTTAGGCCACTCATAATATGACTTACAACTCACTCTGTTGCCATGGGAAAATAGAGATATTTTGTGAATAATGTTAACGTTACACAGACCTTAAGCAGTTCTGTGAAGATTTTTGCAGTATGCATGGCTTTTATCATAATGTGTAATTTTTGTATGTCTGTGTTTTTTGCTGGGTATGTTGCATAATTATGAAAGTCTGTATGTTTTTTGTATTTCGTGGGTTTGTAATTTCTGGTTGCATTTTCTTGTTGTTTTTTGAAAATGATTTAAAAATAAACATTTTGTTTAAAAAATTTCAAGCAAAATTCTGATTGGACGTGCCTGTGCTTAAATGTGTGAAAGTGCTGTGTGTGTGCGTCTGTGTGTTTTAGAGAGAGAGGGAGAGAGAAAGAGAGGCACATTTGCCTGTGAGAGAGAGAGAGATAAAGGAGAGAGTGACAGACAGACAAACACAGAGAGAGAGAGAGAGAGGCTCACAGAGGATGTTAAGAAATATTTTATAATTGAGAAAAAACAACAATAAATCAAATTCAGTGAAACAAAGTTTTAAAAAAACAAACAGATAAAAGTAAATGAAAAGACAAAGAAAGAAAGGGAACATGTCTCTGCCATCACAGGGCAATGCATACACAAACACAAACATACAGTAGACCTACATGCATACTTTTCACATAAATGCAAAGTAGCACCATGACACACACACATACATACAGTAGACCTACATGTATACTTTTCACATAAATGCAAAGTAGCACCATGCACAAACACACATACATACATACAGTAGACCTACATGTATACTTTCACATAAATGCAAAGTAGCACCATGCACAGACACAAACACATACATACAGTAGACCTACATGCATAATTTTCACATAAATGCAAAGTAGCACCATGCACAGACACACACATACATACAGTAGACCTACATGTATACTTTCACATAAATGCAAAGTAGCACCATGCACAGACACACACACATACATACAGTAGACCTACATGTATACTTTTCACATAAATGCAAAGTAGCACCATGCACAGACACACGCACACACAAAATCTTCAAGAATACAACGGAATCATTTTCATATTTCGTAAGATTTATTTTACCTTGGTATTTCATATTTTCAAAGAACATAGTAAGTAATAGTACATTTATATAGCGCTTTACCTCAAATGAGCCCAAAGCGCTTTACAATCAATTATTCATCACCAAGTAGACAGCAAAAATAGTATTTAACTTAAATGTTTTTAAGGACAAACCAGCAACAACGCATATACAAAGCAACTCTCTCTCTCTCTCTCTCTCTCTCTCTCTTTCGCTCTCTCTCTCTCTCTCTCTCACTCTCTCTCTCCTTTTGTGTGTGTGTGGGGGGGGGGGGGGGAGGGGGGGATAGATAGACGGTTTTGTTGTATCTATTTTTTCTTCTTCATGGATAATTCTTCGATGATTATTTTTTGCATGCTTCTTCATTATTTTTGTGTTGAATATATTGATTTTCTTGCATGTTTGTTTGAGGGCAAGATGTAAAAAAGCCCATTGTGTGCTTACTCTTTTTCCCTCAATAAAATTTGTTTGTTCGTTCGTTCTCTCTCTCTCTCTCTCTCTCTCTCTCTCTCTCTCTCTCTCTCACACACACACACACACACACACATACACAAAAATTACTTAATAATTATGCACATATCATTTCAAACAGAATGAAAATTACGAATGTGATAAAAAAAATCAGTGTTGCAGATTGAAAAAAGAAGACAAAAAACGTGAAACACTTAGCCTACTACTGCAGACAGTAAAATTACATCCAGCAGTGAAACTATTTTGTAAATATAATCGGCAATCAATCAATCTCTCTCTCTCTCTCTCTCTCTCTCTCTCTCTCTCTCTCTCTCTCTCTCTAGTCTCTCTCTCTCTCTCTCTCTCCCACTCCAGCACACTAACATCATTAAAATACATTTCCAGTATTCCACAACACCTTATTCAAGTTATTGTCTTCTGTCTAATTGATTTCCTTCACATTCTCACTTATCGTTTCAAGTCTGACATGTTTAAACTAAACAATTTTGTTTAAAAAGTACAAAAAAACCCCAACAATAACATGTCTGCTTTCATATTAACAAAATACAAAAACAAACAAACAACAAAACTAGTAGAACATATCCAGAAACTACTTTATCAAAGATTTGTTTTTTACAACGGCTTTATCAACTGTACATTCATCCATATGTTTGTTGACATGGAAAATTACTTCGGCATTAAATTTAAATATCAAAAAGCCACAACAAGCTCCAATGATGTAAGGATTTTTTTTTTAACAAAAGAAACGCACAAAACCCTTAAACACATCTCATATATTAAATTGTTAATAGATTTGGCAAACAGAAAAAAAAATACACTGATCATCTCATAAACACATTTTCCTTTCAACAAAATAATGTGATTTACCTCGAATACAACCTAGAATGAACCATTAAACCATCAAGAGGATGCGATTTAAAATGAATTGACCAAACTTCTTTGTTCAAAGAAAGAAGCACACACTCCCCTCTCTCTCTCTCTCTCTCTCTCTCTCTCACACCATATGTTACACTTGATAAAACCACACAATCATTGTAATTTACCCCTCAGGACTTCATCCAGTCACACCCAATCTCTCACCATGTCCCCACAGTCACTGTAACACCACAGGCACTTGCCACTGCTGGTCCAGACAGGGAGGGTCAGCCGTGATGACCAGACACCCGTTGTCCTGCTGGTACACGCACCTCACGGTCATCACGTCCACGTGTCCAGGCAGCTCCAGCTCCCTGTCCACACTCTCCGTGTAGGACACCTCCCCCATCCACGCCTGACGCTTGGCCACAATGTGCAGACGATGCCCTTGAAGGTTAACGTGCACGTCTTGGGGATCGAACCCTACAAGGGTCATGGAACCGCGAAAAGCGCCTTGATTGGCTGATGAGGGGTTGGGGGTACTCTCATTACTGTTTTTTTGGGACTGTTCGTCAGGTGTGAAGCTAGAGTCCTGGACACCGTTTCGTTTGATGGGTCTGGTTGGATCCGTTTCATCTGATGCATTGATTTCTCTGCCATTTTCTTCTTCTTTATGTTCTTTGTCTACCTGTTCTTTCTCGTTTGTCACATGCTCCCAGTCTGTTATCATCCCTTTGTTGTTGGTGCTGTCTCCATTCCCCGTCTCTGTGTTGGTCACCTCACTGTTGGTGGTTGAGTCTTCACTGAGGATGACAAATTCCTCCGCAGAAGAATGGCTGGAGATGCTGTCATTTTCTAGCAAGTGTTCAGTTCTGGAGAATGATTCATCGTCTGGTTCCTCGATTATAGGAAACGAGGTGTCCTGAGTTGTTTGGTTCTTGTCACCGTCTTCAACATCACTGGCTTCAGCTTCAGGTGCAGTTTGCTTTTCCAGTTCTTCAAAGTCAGTGTCCTCTTCTTCACCTGTTGGGTGGTCCGTCTCTGGATTTTCTGTTGTCAGCTCTTCACTTATCTCATCTGTCGGGTTTTCATCTTCTTTGTCAGACCTCTCTGGCAAGGACTCGTTAGTTTCAGGCCCATTTTTGGTTTGTTCTGTGTTGCTTTCTGAAGCCCCAACTTTAGTTTGTAAGGCGAGCACTGTCTGTGGTGCATTGTCTGTAACATCCATCCTGTCAGCTTTGGTTTCCAAAGTTTCTTGATTCTCAGCGACGGTTTTCTCCTCTGCAGATCCAAAAGCATCTTCTCCCTGGTCTGAAGGAGGCAGGGTTTTCTCCACAGCCTTGTTGGATGTCTCTGCCCCTTCTCTTTTGTCAGCATCAGCTTTCTTCTCATCAATGTTGTCTTTGAAACGAGCTTGAAGCAGCAGAGTATTGTTCTGCTTCGTTAAACAAGTCAGAGTCTTTTGGTCGATGTTTTCTGGCAACTTGATCACTTGAGTTGTTTCCAGTTTGCAGAGACACGCACCTGGGCCGTACACTTCTCGCTCACAGCCAGCACGTGCACCTCGCCGTCCTTCGCTTTGACACTGATCTTGGTGGGGGCAAGACCTGCCAGGGAGAGAGAATGGCTCCATATTTTTGGATCACCTGTTTCGCCATATTGACTGTCTTCAGGTTTTTCCGTTGCTGTCTCACTCATGGTGCTCTGAGTGAATGCCGAGGTATTCCCTGATGCAGTCTTCTCACTATGGGGTGGCTTGCGGGTTGTGTCTGAAGCTCCAGAGCCGGGCGACCGTGCGGAGGTTCTGGGAGCAGACGGGGTTTTGTCAGAGCGATTTTCCCGTGATGCAGATGGTGAAGATGGCTTGTTCGTTGACTGACCTTTCTTCGCTGTATTTGCCTTTGCTCCGGTAGACTGACCCAGAAACTTGCCCAGCAGATCCTGGGCCATGTTGAGCGCTTCATCGATGTCAGGCTGTGACGTACCAGCACTGCCACAGAAGCCAGGCATCTGGGATGCTGAGGGTGGAGCAGATCGTTGCTGACGCGGGTCACCTCTGCAGCGGGGTCCCATCATCATGACAGGAATGAAGGCAGCTGGTGTAGCATCCCAGGGCGAAAAGGGAGACCCCCTGGGCCCTCTAGTAGAACCGCTGCAGCCTCGCTGGCCTCTGCTGCCACCACAGCCGTAAAAACGGGGAGCTTGAGGCATGAAGTGGTCACCGGAGAACACTGGAAAGCGCATGGCTGGTAGTTTTGGTTTGGACGTTTTGTATAATAAATGCACAGGAAAATGTCCCCGACTTGAGTTGGTGAACGTTAATGTCACTCTATCAACAAAACTCGAAATGTCACTCTATGAAGATACAGTTCGTATTATCAACTTCGACTTTTCGTAGTTTGCTTCAATGACAGGAGATTCGATTTAGAAACGAAATGTACTGGTTCAAGTCTCTTCCTTTGGATGTAGCCACTTGTAACTTTGTCGTCTGTTGAAAGCAGGCGGAATGACAGTTCTTTGAACCGACGGGTCTTTATAGCAGATCGGTAGTTTTCGCTCGAAAATCCGCGATAGTTCCAGACCATGACACGCGGTTTCTATTTACAAACAACGCATTTGGCTCGCGGGCATGCGCACAAGACAGTTTCGTGTTTTTGTGGGCGGGGTCTAGAAGGATCAGACAGCTTCGAGAAAACTCGAGATAAATCTGGAAACGTCATTGGTCAAAAGTTATTGATAGAAATCTAAAAATAGATGAATGTTGTGGGTGTTCATTTCCTTAATATGTTGCTTCGAGAGAATTCCCCACCTCTCTCGATTTTTCTCAATCTCTTCCGCTCCTTCTCTCTGTTGGAAATTTATTATTTTATTTGAATGAGCATTTTTATAGTTTTTGATCGTGTCATTATCGGTAAAAGGAACAATAGAGAAGAATAGAGAGGAACGAAACGAACACTCCCCAAGATTATCACGCATGCGCACATGAGTGTAACGTGACATTTTGTCGTCTGCTATGTTTAGCGTCCGCATGATCACCTAGTTACTTGTACGACCTTGTCATTTCAGTCTTCTTCTTTCTTGTGAAAGACTAATAATAATCATAGGCACCGACATGCTGCGACCAGGGGACCCCTCTTACACAAAGATTAATTCATTATTAACTATATTTTTATGGTGATGGTGGCGTTGACACAGACTGAAAACAAAAGTTTTGTTGAAAATTGTGGATTGATATGAAATGTGTGTGCGCAGGGGTGCACATACTAAACTGCGCACACGCAGTGATCCAAAAATTGCCCTGTTAAAGTACATCCATGATTAGTGCATCAATATGGATGCTAAAAACCGCCACAGCAATTGTAACCAAAAGGAAGGACGCATTGTGTGTGACCTGACCTGTGTGTGACTGTGTTTTGTGTGTGGTGTGTGTGTGTGTTTGCGCACACGCGCGCGCGAGAGAGAGAAGTGGCTCTCACGCAACAAAGAGAGAGAGAGAGAGCACAAAGTTTTAACGGATTTTGTAAAATTTAATGGAGGGTTAAATATTATCACTTAGGGCTGCTCTTGTGTTGGTAGGACAGGTTATGCCAGTGTGCTTCTGGGTCCCATCCGCCTTCGGGTGTTGCTTTAAATTCCACAGATTTTTTTAAACTAAATTAGGCTACTCTAACTGTGTGAGAGTGTGCGATGTAGAGTGGCACAGAGGTAACGCGTTCACCTCGTGTCAAGTAAACCCGAGTTCGAACCTGGGTACAGGGGATTTTTCCTCTCACTTTGCACATGGAGGGTTAAATATTATTAGGGCTGCTCTTGGTCTGAACGTGGAGTCTTTAGGATGAGACGATAAACCTTCGAGGTCCCAAAATTTGTGCCCATGCAATTAGCACACTGTGTGAGAGTGTTAAGTGGCACAGTGGCAACAAAAAAGTTGTCATTTGGTCAAAATTTACCCCCTCCCTTTCCTTCCTCATCAGTCACACAAAAATCACATGCAATGTTTTTTTTCAAAAAAATTGCCTCTGTGACGCGCTCTCCTTTCCTTGGGAGCAACCCGAATTTCACAGACGCCTCTGTGACTATAAAGTACCTAATACCTAATGTGACTGCATGCGCAATGTGTCTGTGTGTGTGTGTATGTGTGTGAACAACTTTTAAGTTACACTTCTGTTTGTCTGTCTGCCCAATTGCTTTCGAACCACTGCACAGAATCACTTTACAATTAAATGGTGCTATATTACGTGAAGCTGATAGTATGTCATGTGGAGAGAGTGAAAGAGACAGACAGAGTAGTAGATTTGACAGAAAGCTGAAAATGATGGGTCTTGTGGAGAGACAAGAGAGAGACAGACTACAGAGACACACAGAGAGATAAACGGAGAGAGAGAGAGAGAGAGAGAGAGAGAGACAGAGGAGAGATTTGACAGAAAGATTTGACAGAAAGCTGAAAATGACGGGTCTCGTGGAGAGAGAGAGACAGGAGAGAGAGAGAGAGAGGGAAATAGGCAGACAAAAGGGAGAGTGAGAGGGCAACAGACAGACGGAAAGCTGATGTGTCTTGTGGAGAGAAGAGAGAGAGAGAGAGGAGGCAGAGAAATGGACATGCAGACATAAAGGCGAACAGATACATATGGATTGACATACAGACAGAAAAGAATAAAACTGAACACCAAAGGCATTTGTAGTTTTGTTTTCTCTAGCTTTAATATTTTGGCTTGAATTGCACTACAGAAGTGACTTAAATGTAGAGAAGAGGAAAACAAAATGAAAAGAAATGTATAAAATAATATCTAAAATCACAGATCATTATCACAGATCAATTCACAGGGGGGGGGGGGGGGGGGGGCGAGCTGCAGTTTGAGAGAGAAAAGAGAGAGAGAGAGAGAGAGATAGACGGGTAAGGGTCAGAAGTGGATAAAGTGAGAGAGAGACATGAGGATGGGGTGGGGGAAAAGTGAACAAGTGTACATATGGGTGGATGGATTAATGGTATACCCATCAAGTAAATAACAGATTATATCAAAATACACACATTTCTATTCTCATCTCAACATAGGCAACAACAACAACAACATCCCCACATAAGAGTGATCCTTACCCAAATAAAAACATGGCATATTTATTTGCCTCTGGCTTGTGATCTATATAGAGATATATTTTTTGAGACAACTGGTTTGATTTTCTGCAGCTATATATAGGATTGTTTGAGGGGATTTTCTTAATTTTTAATAAATACATGTATTTTGAAGTTTCATTGACTACAGCTCAATTTAAAACAAGAGTTTTTTTTAAATGTTATCATGATGCAGATTATGTGTTCAAATACATGGAAAAAAGGCAAGCATATGTCAAATCCCAGGCCTCCCCATCTTTCTTTGAATTTTTTTTGTTCATGTAAACTATTATGTGAAAGTCTGAAGTGCAATGTCTAACAAAAAGTAAATACAAAAATAAACCAACCCTGTAAAAAGCTGTTTAAACATCATCCCTGAATATCAGACATAGATAGCTCAACAGTAAGATCGGAAACACTTGCCTACACGGAACAAACGGCAAAGAAAAGGACCAAATAATTATGAATGTAATAAATGTATATTCTGGCAGTACTATAATGCATACGACAGACCATACTGAATGAAAATAACTTTAGATTGAATGATCTGATAATGCATATATTTAAGAAAATCAAATCACATCTTTGCTAAGCAGCCTTTTAAAAAAATTATTCACCCCCTCCTCCCCCAAAAACAACAACAACAAAACTACAAGACACAACAATGAAAACACAAACACACAATCAAACACACACACACACCAAAACAAAAACAAGGAAACAAACTCCACAGTATAACATATTCAAGCATTTATGTACTATCTTACTGAAAAAAAGGTTAAAACTTGTCACTTACCAGTACACTAAAGTCAACTTGTGCAAATACAATCATTCTTCACCTACTACTGAAATGACATTATGACCATACAAAGTGTTATTAAAACCCCCCAAAATAAAACATTAATATGCTATCCACACAAAATGTGTACAGGAATGCAATATGGAACGTAAGGCGTGTATCCAACTATACTCATCTTTTGTGAGTTATGCTTAATGTGTGTGCACACACGCATATGTGTGTGCATGCATGCGTGTGTGTGTGCACACACAAGCATGTGTGTGTACGTATATATAGGGGATGGCTAATACATATGCACACATAGCATTTTAAACATGAATAAATATTGTGGTTTTCAGCAACAACAAAGGCAGAAGATGGAGGGCCTTCCCCCCATGGAGATACCGGGGGGTCTTTTGTACAAATAGCTACCCCACCTTCTGGAAGTTCTGTGCTAGTAACTTCCTCTCAATCTATCACTCTCTTTGACTCTGCCTTTTCCCTTTGCTTCCCTGGTCCATTCTCATGCAAGAAACTCTTACAAAGGGTTTCTCCATCCGAAGACGGATATGCTGGGCCTAGCTACATGTGTATTTCTTAGTTATGCGCATGACACATCTGCTCTTATAATTGACAGGAAACTGAGTGATCGACGAAGAAGATGGAGGACCAGAGCTGAGGAATATAAGGCAAAGAAAGAAAAAAACATGCATTTTAATACAGGCTAGAAAGTAAAATATTCAGCCATAAACTTAAGAAACCATTTTCTAATGCATGAGAGAAAAGCATATATTATATGAATATGCATCAATCAAGATATTGACATCCAATTGAGAAAAAAACATCCAAATAGTAGTATGAACCAAGTGTATGAAATATATCTACAAATATACATAACAAGCAGACTGAAAAATTAAAGGTATAACAAAAATATATGGATTGCAGTTACTTCAAAATTATACAAAAATATTGCATATTTCCATTCTCTGAGATCTGATGTTTTACACATGTATATCTAGGTAAAATCACAAAGCCACGATAGATCAAATAAGTTATAAAAACAAAGACATAACTTGCATATTTTGTAAATCTGTTGAAATCATGCTCCTTGTAAATGTGACATATTATTATGCAGCCCGCTTCATCACCAAAGACTATAAGTCTAGGAATCCGGGCTGCGTGTTGAAGATGCTGGCAGACTTGGGCCTACCATCACTTGAAGAACGGCGGAGCAAGCAGCGGCTAAACCTGCTTTACAAGATAGCTGAAGGTCAAATTCCAGCATTGCCTTCTGAGGCCTTCCTAACCCCAGTTGCCTCCGACCGTCGTAAGATCAGACCGACACACTTCACGGATTGTACAAGTGATAACATCATGAAAAGACAAGCATTATGTCATTCCCGCGGCTTCAAAGTAAGATCTTGCCACACAGAACAGTACAAGAACTCCTTCATAAGGACAGTAGTGGAGTGGAATCAGCAAACCGACGCCTCCATCGCAGCAGGCCCCGCCAGCGCAGCATCACCAGCGCCAGGCGGTACACCTTCGGGGCCTGCTCCAAAGAAAGACTAAATTAGGGAGTAGGGGCCATAGATCTGAGTAGTGGTAAATGAAGGGCAGGAGCTGTGCCGGTCGGGGCTTGTCCTCGGTGAGCGCTACGCTACCCGGAGTGGTCTTGCCTAGATGCCGCAAAAGAAAGGTCTATGGTCCATTATCTTACTGTCATACCATCAGGACAGCAAATTTTTTAACTCACTGCGCATGCCATACCACCAGGACAGTATTTAAACACACTGTCATACCATCAGGACAGTACAAATTTTTAAACCAAAC
>JAGGCT020001998.1:0-22500 GCA_017654935.2 Phymorhynchus buccinoides
TAATCCATCTTACCCGTTTAGAATGTGACTGCATGCACCCATGCTTCAGGATTGCTTGATACTATTTTTTAAATATTTTTTTTGCTGTCTCATCTTCTGGGTTGTACTCGTAGAGCGGTGTTGCTCCCACACTGCTCATTCCAAATCCCAACTCGCAGCCACACCCTGGTTTGTCAGGTTGCAGAATCCGAAACCAGAGTGCAAAGGGAGCGGATCTTTATGTTAGGCCGTCAAGAAGCAACCAACCAAGGAGACACTGCACTGCTGCTGAGTTGCTTCGGTGGAGTTTAAGTAGAGCCTGTTATGAGCTAACATACGCAGGACACCATCTACTAAGCCTCCTACTGACGACAATAATGTCTTAGTCGCGGAGCCAGCGTTAGTGAGGTCCTCCTCCGAGGGCGCCATCATGACCATCCACCGACAGCTCCCCAAAACATACTGATCCCCATGCGGACTTTGACCCAAATGCATCAATGACATAGACTAGATTGGAAATCGAAACTGAGGCCACCATGAGAGCAGGGCATGCAAAGCTACAGAATTTGATACTTTATTTTTTGATTGATGGAAATGAGGTGGATGACAATAATGATGCTATGGAGTTCCGTATCGGCCTGAGACTACATGACAGGGCTGTACTCTACGCTTCCTTTCATTGATATCCTGGCGTCAACCAGGCCCGAGAACTACAGACACTTGGCAGTGTTGATCGTGAAATTAGAGCAACTCTCAGAATCGCATGGGTGGAGCTCGACTGCATGGTTTCAATCTTGCCATTGAGCCCATAGCCACTCACTCTGGGCAGGAGTCGGTCCAGGACCGAAAAAACCCTCGCCTCTGATGGGATTCGAACCTGAGACCTCCCAGCTTGTAGACCACTACGCCACGGCGACTGGTTATATATTTGTTGCTAAGTGGTAGTTTACATGTTATCCCCCATCAAATTTTCGCAAAGAAACATTATCACTGAAGTCAGGAGCAGCTTTCTGCTGTTCTCGGGAAAAGGATAGGGTTAAGATCAGCCTAGGGTTATTGCCATGTAACTGAGAAACCAAATTAGATTGAGAGTCGTAAACAATTTTGCTGTATGTTCATATATCTCTGCTGCGGTGATTAAACATGACTGTATATATACAAACTGTGAGGCTGTGAAAGGAATAACTGGATGAAATATGAAAAAGAAACCCCCCACAACTCCAGAGATTATTGTACTGCAAAGAACACCTTTTGCAAGAGTGAATGCCCTTGGTGGGTGGAGGGAGATGGTTGCGCACTGACCAAACAAGGGAATAACTCTCCCCAATAACCCTATTTGAGGCCACTAAATGGCTGCCTTTCGCAAGAGTGAATGCCCTTGTCCGTACTGACCAGCAAGGGCTTCACTCTCACTGTCAAGGGCGTTAATAACCCTAGTTGCAGAGGCCAATACAGGATCCAAGTCCATCAACATCTCTTTCACACACACACCAACATTCAAACCCATATTTCACTATCTTCATTGATTCTATGGAGGCGTTTTACATTCCCAGACTTCTATACTTTATTTTCTTGTTCACAGTACTTTTATACCTTTTTTCTTGTTCACTCAAAAAAAGTCAATTCGTTAATATATCTTCTATCACTTCACATGTATACATTGTACATTAAAACCAA
This sequence comes from Phymorhynchus buccinoides, assembly GCA_017654935.2. Lineage (NCBI taxonomy): Eukaryota > Metazoa > Mollusca > Gastropoda > Neogastropoda > Raphitomidae > Phymorhynchus > Phymorhynchus buccinoides. Next base: position 1,657 of record JAGGCT020001998.1, read on the forward strand.
TAAGCATGTATTTGAACTTAAAAACACCACTATTTTTAACTTAAAAACACCACTATTAAGCATCTTTTGCATTGTGAGATCTGGATATTTTTATGTACAAAAATACATAGTGCTTCCTTCTACCCAACTTGAACAATTTCCAGGTATGCATTATTGTTTGTAAGTCATATTTACTGTATAAAGATATTTTTTTAACAATAAAATCTCCCCTCGTATAAAAGTTATAATCCTAGCTTACTGCTTAAAAATAATCGTAGCTAAATCATTGACGCACAGTTTCAGGACAGTTTTCGTCAACATGTTTTGATCACTTTGTGATTATAATTCATTATTGACATATCGACAAACTACAATTACAATATTCACTATTGACACATTTCAGAACCATTTTTGCCTGCACATTTACTCCAATTCTCAGTAATACTCGTTTCATAGACAAGAACAATGGAAGATTTATCAACTTTCACTTCTTCAGAATTGGTCAATTCTGATAAATACATGCACACATTTTCAAGGTAGTACTGGCATCGTTTTAGTTGTTTGAAAATATATATATTTAGATATATCTACCAAATACTGTTCTATGATAAATTAATGCATAGTAAAACTAAAAGGTCGTTTTGACTTCTAAATTATGTTAAAAACTAAAGAGCCGAGACATCTAAAATGACGCACAGCTCTTTAACCAGATCACAGAAAATGAACACAATCCTGAACCAATGACTGAACTCATTCGTGAGAAAGTTTTCCCCAAAACTATAATCTACAGCATGCATTCGTTTCTTCATCCGATCCTTGTTGCAAGTTCTCCCGTCTTTTTTTCCCCCCTTCTCCATTCATCGAATCACTTTGAACCGTCCTTTACACAGCTGCAAACAAACAAATAAAAAAAACTCAAAGTACTGGGGAGAGGAAAGCAGGAATACAGTGGAACCTCCCTTATAAGACCTCCCATCACACATGTATAAGACAGACCTGTTTACCATTCCGGTTTAGCCGGAATTATTCCGGAAATTTGCTAAAATTCCGGGTAAAATAGTAAATTCTGGGATTTCGAAAAACCGTCTATTATTTGTTTCCGTTCGTAGGAAAAGACGCAAGGGTTGACCGAAACGTGTACCTAACACGCTACGTCATCAGAAAAGGGGTTGTGCTTGACGTCACATGCATTAAATGCTGCATTTTCATTGGTTAAAGGGGCGAAATAATGTTTTTATTTTGGTCGATCTATTTCGGGACTGAGCAAATGGCGGCCAGACTTTTACTGTCGATTCGAAGAGCTTTCCAGGCAGTTTTTTAATGGTAGAGATTGTAATTAGGGCTTGAAATGAGTCAATTTAGATTATATTATCACTGGAAAATACGATGATGTGAGAATTTTGAAGTTTTCAACGGAAAATGAAGTCAAAATTGATCGCGATGGCGCCAAGTTGCAACTTGCCATCCGCCGATCCGCGGCCGAGTGATTTTTCTCTGTCCCATCGTGGACATTTCCAGGTATTTTGCTTTTTTCCAGCTTGTTTTATACTAAAATTGACTAAGAATTAGTGACTGAATTTACTAATAAAACTTTTCTGGCAAAATTGAGCCAAGAAATCATCACAATATTGAAAATCAACGCCGATTTTCGCGGAAAGGAGAAGAAGAAGAAACCGCTTTATCGCGAGTCGTGTACAGATCATGTGAATTCCGGTTTTTGTTCTCAAATTCCGGGGTTTTTTTGTGGCAAATTCCGGGTTTTTCATTATAAGGGTAAACAGGTCTGATAAGACTCCCTCCCACACTAGTATAAGACCTACTTCTTCGAGACATTGCCCTTCTTTTTAAGTGTCAAAGACCCCCCCCCCCCCTTTAACCCTTTCACTGCCAACGTCGCATTTTAGCACCACAGTGATTTAACGCCTGTATATATTCACTGAAAGGCATCAAATTGGGGTCTATTATCCAAAGACCCTATTGTCTTAGTTTTGGGAAGTAAGGATAGACCTTATTTTATATATTCCACAGAAGAATCCCCAATACTGCAGACGGATTGTGTTCTCTATCCAAGGTAAATTTAATGGGATTTTTGGGCTGAAATGTTGCTGGCGGTGAAAGGGTTAAGACTTCATTTTGGATGATTTTTGACGGTCTTATAAGGGAGGTTCCACTAATTGCAACAACAAAAATTATGCTCAAATTGTGCGCTTCACTCTTGTCATTTAGTTTCAATTTATTGGGAGTCATCCACGACTTGACATCTGAAACAGTATGGACAAAACTAGATCATTAACCCTCTCGCCGCCAGCCATAGAGAAAATACAATATCTGCAATATTGCGAATTCCTCTGTGACATGCATAACATTAGGCCCAACATTGCCTCCCAAAATTAAGAAAATAAGGTCTTTGGATAACAGGCACTGATTTGATGCCTTTACATTGGCGGCAAAAGGGTTAATCTCGCTAGGCTTAGATCATCGGCAAATGAGTGATGGAGAGCTGAGTGCTGGGACATGACGTCTGAAAGAGGAGAAGTGTAGAGAACGAATAGAACAGGCCCCAGGACTGACCCCTGTGGCACACCACACAAACAGAGGCTGGGGCAGAGTTGCTGTCCCGAATGGAAACGGTTAGAAAGATAAGAAAGAATTAACTAATAAGAAACATAACTATTTCAAAAGTTACCCACAACTACTTTTTCAAAAATATTAATTTTAAATCTCTTTTCTCTCAACCCTTTCACTGCCAGCCATGCTTGAACCAAAAATGTCCATAACATTTATTTGGTTATGAAAAGATTTCATCTGCAATATTGTGGGAATTGTTTGTGACACATTTAGAATAGGGTCAATCCTTTAACTGCCCAAATTTAGGAACACAATGTTATTGAATAGTAGACAGTTTTAATGACACGAGTGTTAAATCATTGAAATGCGACATTGGCGGCGAAAGGGTAAAATCCCTTCAACCCCTACAATCTCCCCATCCCCTCCCATCCTCTACTTGTTCCCTTTAGTCCTTCAGCCAGCCCCTTTTCCGAAATGATCAACATTTTGATAGTTTCATGAGAATAAAAGTTGTTCACAAGTCCCTTGCGCTTTGTTTTGCTTCATAAAGGGTCTTCCTATATCTAACGAGTTAGCTTTGACAAAAGACAACGTGACGAATTTTGTGTGAATGTGTCGTGAAATCGAGCGCCACTACATGAACGAATAATAATTTGATATACTTATAAGAACAAAAGTTGTTTAGCATGCTATTATACATCTTTTGTGTTCAATAATTGTCTTTCTATCTTCAATGGTTTGGGCTCTGGGAGAACAGAGCTTGATCACGGTTTGCGTTCTCGACGCGTTAGGGTGGGGTTAGAAATCACGTGATAACGGGCAGAAAGCTGCCACGTTCACAACATTATCATGATTTTCTGACATGTAGGGACATAGACGATTCCAAAAATATATGATAGCACTTGCCACTATGAGTGGCACCGATTAACCTGCTGGCTGATGGACTACTTTCCATCTCTTACAGTTACAGGTATATCAACTTACCCCAGCATACAAAGTCAACGCGTAGCCTGTGCATACATAGTGGTAGGTAATCTGGCTCGTCCCTACACTTTGCCATCGCTATTCCCTTCTTTGGGCATCAGTGTCCCTACGCACCACACGAACAAACCACGCCACAAGAAAAGAAAAGAGTTCATGTTCGGACTGCAGCACTCTCGTTATAAAACATATCTTGAACTCGGGGGCTTGATTTTCTCGGAGTATTTCAAACACATAAATCAGGCATCAGAACGGTCTGCGGATTTCCGCGGTTTTGGCACTGCCGGCCGCCGTTTGTACTTCATGAGGCAGCCCGATCTTATTCTCAAATGGTATTCTTAAATGGTTTGTTTTCATACTGCGCCTTCGGAAATGAAAAATCGCGGCCATGTTTGTTTTTTCTTCCGAGTTTAGAGCTCTCTAGACTCTTACTTTCACTGTTTCAGAGTTTGTTTTGATGACAGTGATTGTGATTTGGGTTTTAAATGAGTCGATTTAGAGGATATGATCGCGGGAGACTACGATGATGTGAGAACTTTGAACTTTTCCGCAAGAAATCGGGTAGCGAATGATCGCAATGATGCCGAGTTTTGTGGGGTCCGACTCGATGTCGACTCCGAGTCATGGCGAGTGTTGTTCGTCCGCGGATTGGACTCTGGAGTATTCTGATGCCTGTAAATGCATGGGTTGCAAGCAAGTACCGTATTTTACGGACTTACGGGACTATAAGGCGCACCCCCCAAATTTAACACAAAATTCAGACTTTGTTTCTCTAAAATTTTCTTACTGTATTATCAGTCACATTATAAGGCGCAGGGGTCTCATCCTGGGGAAAAAAAGTATCGCCTTATAGTCCGTAAAATATGGTACAGTGTTTCTGTAGAATTACCATTGTTAGTTAACCCTTCCCTTGCCTCCTACAGTCATTGTTCCGTAATAAAAGCGGATCCGCGGAATGACTACAGACCCTTACCCTTTCAAGCAACCGCTATTCTTCAGTTTGGCACAACAGTCTTTCTTCTTCTTCTTCTGCGTTCCCATGCCAAAAGGCCATAATGGGTCAGGTATGTATATGTCCGTTTTTCAGTTTTCACTGGTCTCCCCGCTGCCTACAGCCAATTAACTCACTCTGGACGAATGAGCCGGCTCCGGCTCATAAGAGTTCAAGAGGTTTTTATTTCTGGCATGTAACCAGCTTTCCGGTGCAAAGTCATAACCTATTTTCAGTTTGCTTTGACCTTGCCTCTCTTGAAATCAACCAATCATTGCAGACTTTACATTCAGGTTTGGTTGTAGAGGGGGGTCAAAGATCGGAATGTGAAATTTTCCTTCTTTCTATGTGTTAGCTGTTTTCATCAATAGGAGACAAACGACGAAGGTATGGAATCTGATATTTTACGATCGGTTTAGTGCATGGTGTTAGTAATCTTATCTGAAAATATCAGCCCATAACTTTTCATAACTTTTTTGTGGTGATGGGTTTTCAAACCTAGTCGAATGGCCCGTCCTAAACGGTTGTAAGGGGAAGCAACCGGCCAGTGCCGAGTGAGTTAAGAGACAGGGGAGGTGGAGAATTTTCAGTATAAAGCCTCATTGAGCAGAATGATACAGTGAAAATCGCCTAAGTCAAAATTGAAGGGACTGAAATTTTATTCGGAGATAGCCAATATTTTGAGTTAAGAAAACATTTTAGCATGAAAAAGATTGCTAAACTGGGACCACAAACTTATTGTGAGTTATCCAGTGTTTTTGAGTTATCGCAACTCCACTGTATTTATTTTAACCCTTTCTTCTTTCACTCACTGCACCACAGTTTACAAGTCAAGAACAATCGTTAACCCTTTCTCCACCACTTTCCACTTAACACTACCGCAATTTCACAGAACCGTTAAAAACCCTTTCCACGCACCATTCCACCATTCCAGTCCATACCGATATTCAACAGAGAAAGAAAAAAAATGTTTATCCGTTCCCTGCCAAAGTCCACACTAATAGGAATTGTTCGGAAATAATTAAGCGGAGTAATTTCATGGTGTGTGGGAGTGATCTTGCCTAATTCAATCGGTCAAACAGGGGAAGTCACTCTACCATCAGCTCTCGTAGCCTATATCGACTCGAGTTTGAGCAGACATACAGCACTTAGAACACCGTGCGTCATTCTAAAAAATTATGTCATTTATATTTTTACGTCACAGTTTGCAAGTTCTATCATTTTGTAGCAACTGGCCACCCCTAATTTTTCCCCAAAAAATGTTTGCAAGTCGCTGACTGGCATCCTGCGGTTTCAAGCTTCGACGCCATTGTTGCATTGTTGCTATGGTAAATGACCGAGTAATGGAGGTAAACAACTCTAATTTTCACAAAGTGCTCTCCCCTATTTTTTTCCGAAAATCGTCTACTAATATAAAACAAATTTCATTAACCCTTTCCCTCCTGCACTCTTGACTTACATTCAGTGTATTGGTCACGTCAAGAAAAGTGGTTAACCCTTTCCCTGCCATCCGTCCCCACCCCTGCACACTCACCATACTGCAGTTTGCACTGCCGCAGCGCCTCGTTGAAACCTGCGCACAGGGACACATCCGTCTGGCCCTGCGCGCAGTCCAAGAACTGCTGCAGCTCCCGCTGGCAGGGGTTGTAAGCCTGCTGCTGCTGCTGCTGCTGGGATGATGTCCCCTGGATTGGGGCTGGTGGGGGCGCCACTTCTTGTTGCTGAGAGTTGGCTCCTCCCCCGCTTCCTGTCATGGCCGCGCCGATGGTGTGACCCTGAAAAATTATGCGTAACCTCGGAGGGGTCAGAATTGTGTCGGCGTTGCCCATTCAAAACACTGTCTATTTTTAAAAACAAATTCAATATTTCTTGTATCCCAATCCACGTTTAACTCTGAAATTTCATGGAAAGGGCTTTGTGTGATAGTCCAACCGTTAATATGTACAAAAATTGTCATTTTGAGTACCGGTACATTATTATACTCATACGCCTGGCAGAGGATCGTGACCCGTGGTGGAGGCTGACCATCCAAACCAGCATGGCACCACGACGACCAAGCCGGTCAAGGGTGGAACTGAACTGAACTGAACATTATTATTCCGAAAACAAGGAAGGCAGGCACCAATAACTAACACACACACACACACTGCTGTCACCCTCTACCCCTCCACATGCTGAGTCGCCTCTCACGGAAACAAAATTTACTAGAAGAAAAAGCAAAGAAACCATAGAGATCAGGGAAAGGAGGCCAAGTCTCAACAGAGACCTAGGACTATGACTTGCCTCCTACAGTCCCCTCCTGAACAGTATTCACCACACAACTCAGTGGACAACACCAACAGCTGCCGCCACAGCCAGTCAGACAAGGTTAAAAAAGACAAGCAGTACTTAGCTTGTCGAAAATTACCGATTTTTTAAATAATTTTTTGTCTCTTTTTCTTGATTTAACCCTCTTGCATTCGCATTTGTTACATACAAAACTTCTTCTGGTGTTCAGATTCTTTCGCGCATTTTCGGGAAAAACTGTCTTTTGAAGCACACAGAGCGCCATACAGTTACTATCACATCACTGCAAGTGAGAAGCTTCTTCATAGTGTGTGTAGAACAAGCCAGAAGTTAGTGCGTGATGAAAATGCCATCAGAAGGGGTCTCAGAGTGGGGGCTAGCTACGGGCGGTTTTGGGCGGCTTGAATACACAGAGGCAACTTCCGGCTGGGCGGTTTGGGCCAGAATAAATGCAAGAGGGTTAAATGACTGAGCAAGAACAACAAGAAATTTAAAATGGTAAGCACAGCAGAGCCTAAATCATCAGTAACTGAAACAAAAGGCAGTGTGGGCACATGCAAACACAAATGCACCACTTTCACTGTCGCACACACATACACATACACACACACACACACACACACCAAGGCTCTTATTTCTTAAATACGTTGTACACACTAAGTAACAGTAACACAGCTCAGTAGTTACAAAAATTAATATACAATCTTTCTTATTTTATTGAAGGGCCATTAATTGGTTTTTATTAATAAAATAACATTTTGATTTTAAAAAAGGTAGCCCTGGAATGTTAATGTTATTGTTAACGCTTGGGGGTTTGTAGCGTGGCCAAACTCTCAAATATAAATTTTTTAACTAACACATTTTTACATTAAGGCCTTCGCACACTAGCATCAGGCGTCAATTGTTTCTCAGAGCAACGCCTTGACGCGTTGACGCCTGCATCACAGCACACATTGTAGCGAGGCAGTGGTGTTCTCACACACGACTTTTGTCGCTTCGCCTCTTGTCGCGCGAACTTCCTTATTTGGAAAGCAAGGAAAGATTACTCTAGCGTTAAACCTCCTCCTAGAAACAACAGTAATTTTTTCTTCAATCAGAGTTATGGTCCTTCCGTCCATTGTGATTGGCTAGTTTCACGATCTCTGCGATCTTGAGCATCAAAATTAGAGCCGGTTCTATTCTCGAGCAACAAAAAATCGCGCAGCTACGCATCAAAAATCCTGCCGCGCCGCGAACCTCTCACACGCAAGCGGCGCATCAAACTGCGCCTTGCAGCAAAAAATCGCCGCGATCTCGAGATCTTGACGCTAGTGTGCGAAGCCCTTTACAGCAATAGTTTAAAAAAATCATCAAACAAATTGTGATCCAAATACCCAGATCATCTTAACCGAGAATTTTAAATAATAAAACTTGCATGAAAGAGAATGCCCGCCCTTATTGTTTTTATGTTGTCGCCATTTTTGTATCGTATTGTCTATGTTCGTTTCTTTGTTTCTTTGTTTTTGTTTAATTTTTATATCTAACAAAATATGTGCCAGCCCAGGCCAACAGGACGTAAAACAATATTTTCTCTCTCTCTCTCTTCAACACAAAACTTAACCCTTTCACCGCCAAAGTCGCATTTTAGCACCACAGTGATTTAACACCTATGTCACTAAAGTCATCAAATTGGGGTCTATTATTCGAATACCATATTATTGTTTTAGTTTTAGGAAGAAAACATAGACCTTATTTTAGATATGTCACAGAAGAATCCCCAATACTGCATATGGATTTTATTCTCTACCCAGGTAAATTTAATGGAACATTTTGGCTGAAATATAGCTGGCGGTGAAAGGGTTAAACCATTTAAATCTGAATACAATACCTTGAAGGAACCCATACAGGCTATTGTGCTGCAGATCGGATGTCACCGACACAGTTCTTGGTCTCAACTTACTTTAAAATAAATACAACAAAAATGGCATGTTCCTCATAAGGTGCCTTTCACCTGCACAAAAGCTAGGCGGATTGATGTTGCGAGGAGGCCCTGATAATGAGGGATACTCATTTCACATCCTACTTCGCCTTCCAACAACTCGATACATGCGTTCTCGGCGGACACCATCTTGGAAATGACAACGACGGAAGAGCAAAAAGGCGCGAAATTAAGATTGTGCCGCGTAAAGATAATTTTGGTTCGTTTTTTGTTGGGGGTTTTCGGCGGACATTTTTTTTCTTCCAGCGGAGATCGCTCGATTTCGAACAAAAAATCGGCGGAGACGGCGGAGCTGTTTTCATGCCTGTTTGTTACATAAATTAATATGTATTTGGTATATATTCTAGTCACAGAGACTTAAATCTCTGTGAAATCCGGGCAGCTCTCCCCCCGGAGAGCGCGTCGCCGCAAGTGCAGCGCCTACCCAATTTTTTTTATTATTAGCAAACGAGGCGACTCACCACAGCAGAGCCTACGGCCACCCCGGCCACAGTGGTGGCCATCTGGGCGAAGAGGCCAGGCTGTTTCGGAGCAACGGCCGCTGGAGCTGCTGGAGCATGAGCAGGCGGAGCATAGGCCGGAGCAGTGGACATGGGTCTCCTTTGGGCAGGGGCCGCCGGCCTGAGTACGCATCAAAGGTTATTAATTTGTCGCGCCTTAATCAATCAAACTTTTTAACTCGATGTACAGTGAAAATCGCTTTTACAGCAGGACCTCCCTTATAAGACTCCCTCCCAGTCCCACATAAGACCTACTTCTCTGAGACATTACCCTTCTTTGTAAGTATTAAAATTACCTCCCTTATAAGACCCCTCCCTTATAGGCCTTTGCAACTAGGGTTCTTAACGCCCTTGACAGTGAGAGTAATTGCTCTTGCTGGTCAGTACTGACAAGGGCATTCACTCTTGCGAAAGGCAGCCATTTAGTGGCATCAAATAGGGGTTATTGGCGAGAGTTGTCCCCCTGTCTGATCAGTACTGAACCATCTTCCCCCACCCTCCAAGGGCATTCATTCTTGCAAAAGGTGTTCGTTGCAGACCCCAATAAGACTCCCTCCCACATAAGATCTAATTCTCTAAAACATTACCTTCTTTGTAAGTATTAAAATTACCTCCCTTATAAGACCTCATTCATACATACATTTTACTTAATACATTACTTTATACATGTATCTGTATCGTTAAAAATTCGGAACTTTCCTGGAGTTGCACAGCCTTCGGGCATTGCCTCCAGGATCGTTCCCACCATCTTTATATCTACTAATGTCCCATATGTGTCTGTTTCAGACCGGAGGACATTAAACGGATTTTTATTCAAGACCTCATTTGGGATGATTTTTGAAGGTCTTGTAAGGGAGTTTCCATGGTATTCAAAATTGAAGGGAATTACATTTTATTTTGAGATAGCCAATAAAAAAAACTTTTAGCATAAATATTATAAAACTGGGACCAACAAGTTATTGTGAGATACCCAGTGTTTTTGAGGTATCAGGAATCCACTGTAGATAGTTTAAAGGGGCACCCTGACAGATGAGTTTTTGCAAGAAACACGTCCAGATCAGCAGGAAAACACCCTTTACAGAGATCACAACACTCACTTTGCTCTGGTTTCCCAGAAATCAAGCCGTCAAAAAGGCGATTCCTCCTTGGCGGAGGTGCTGGAAGTCAAATTATTTCACCCAAAAAGAAGGCGTTTGCCGTCTCTTTTTTAATGTCCGCCTGTGTTTAGACCAAATCGTTTGCACAAACTTTTCGGAATACAAGCCTTTTTTTTTTTTTTTTTTTTTAAATTTTATACAGTTTATCTAAAGGAGTTTCGCTCACAACAAAAGAAATAGCTCCTTTTTTTTTTTTTTTTTTTACTGCACTACAAAAAAAGAAAACGCTTCAACCACAATGAGTGACCCACCCCATTCAAAATGGCTACTCTCTCCGGCATCTCCGCCACGGAAAAATCGCAGTTTTGACAGTTTAATTTCTAAGAAACCAGAGCAAAGTGAGTGTTCCGATCCTTGAAAAGGCTGTCTTTCTGGTGATCTCGGTGTGTTTCTGGCAAAAACTCATCCGTCCGAGTCCACCTTTAAAGAAAAATGACCATTGTTTTATTGTAATTTACTTTCAGAGAATAACAAGAGCACAGAGTACTTAACGGTTTCTGTTTTCACCCAAATTCAGTGGTTTCAGCCTTGTAAAAATTCAAAAGTACAAAGAGTCCACAGATTTGAATATTCATATTGAGCATTGATTCTGATGTTGCATTTACTAACAACCCATTGGACACAATCCTTGCAAGCAAAGAAAGATGTGCTCGGAAAAAGAAAAAAAAATGGAGTCAAATTTAAAATCAATGATATTTTCACCAAGTGTTAAATTTGAAAATGAGTTTGTTTTTGTTTTTCTACACACGTTCCAATTTAGCTGATGTCTGACACTCATTCTCTGTCTTCTTGACAAAAGGGTACTAAAACATAATCTAAGGTTACTAAACTTAAAAGTCATGAAGAAAAAAAAAGTTGAAAAGAAGTAATCATAAGCTACAATAAATTATGTACAATCGGATGGAAGTTCAGTTTAACGTCGCGTATCGGCTTTCGCCATGTACGACGGGCTGAACAAACCAACCAGGGTACAAACAAAAATTTATGTTCCTGAATCACTGTCTTAGCCAAAAGGCCGAGAAGCGACCAGAATTCAGTCAAACTTAAAAGGTTTAATTTAAATTATGTACAATCAAACTAGAAGTACAGAATTTAAAGTCATGCTCTTTTTTTTTCGTGCAGAATAACAAAAATTGGAAACTAAAACAATACACAACAAACAAACAACTACACGACAAGTGTAAAGTGACGTTATTTTATTGACAAGAGACAAATCAAAACTACTGGATATTTCGGCGAAAGCGCCTTTATCAACACAGACAAACAAGAAAACAGCAAACAGCAAAAGAAGCAAAAAGCAGGCAACAAAAGGAGCAAAAAAACAACAAGATCAAAATTAAAAAAACAATACTTCCCCTCTACAGTCCAATGCGTAAAATGTAGCAAACAGAAAAAAAGTAACACAGAATGTTCTCTTCTAGTCCCTATACCCATTTTGACCCACCCACCCTATGCCAAATTTGAAAACGCACGCACACACAAAGCAACAACCACAAAAACTCTAGATTTCATTTTCAAAATAAATAAACGTATAATTAAATTAAATCAACCAAAAATCACAAGAAAGCAATTAAAAATTGAACAAAAGCAACCCAAAAACATAAACCAAAAAGCACAATAAACTTGAAAGTTTATTTTAAATAAAACAAAGCATAGGCCCTACTGTTTTCGGCCTGCCTGATGTTCTTGTGATCTGATTTTAAATGCAACAGATTTCAAGACAATAACTAAGTAGCTAGTATGTTAACCTTTACCGGATCACGCTTTTGACTACACAGACACGATCGCGCGGGTGTTCCACGACCCATACTCAGTAAAAAGAAAAGGGACATGCATTTTAACAGTGTTTATCCCTGTCCAGATGATGCGGGTCCTCCAGGACCCATACTCGTCAAAGAGTCACCATGTGTTTATCCTTATCCAGATGGTGCGGGTCTCCCACGACCCATACTCAATGCACTGCAGTGGCATATTTCTGCTCTTTAAAGTATGGGTCGTAGGAGACCCGCGCCATCGGGACAAGCATGTTAAAATGACGCATCATATTACGTCATTTGTATTTTATACACATTAATGAAATTTAAGACACGTAAAGCCATTAACGTTTTTGATAAAGTCATGAAATTTCATGACGATTGCTTAAATAGTTTTTGAGATATAACAGTTTTTATGTGTCTCTGGGTACTAGAATACCCAGGAAGCATGGTGAAGGTTAAATAAGGGTATACCGTATAGTAATTAGTAAGACTTCAAACTTTACTTTGATCTATATTCAAAGGTCTTTATAGTTTATACTGAACAAGCAGTGTCACTCACACACACACACACACACACACACACACACACACACACACACACACACACACACACACACACACACACACAGTGCCACACACGCACTAAACAAAAACTAAAAACAAGAGGCAAAGCCTTCAAGGCTCACTTGCTGTGCCTTTTGTTGGAGATAGATCCATATAGATCTATCTAAATGCCAAATCCTTTACTTTTAAATAAACTCCATACCCAAATTTGGCAGGACTCATCAGCTTGAAGTGATATACCACCCTACAACATTTTAAGCCAATCCATGAAGCGGTTCATGTGATATTGTGATAGACAAAAATTCAAGGTCAAAGGTCAAGGTTAGCATGTCCACCGAGGTCGACAACACTTCGTATTCCATTTGATCTTAAGCTAGTCTAATGCACCACTGGTCATGCCAAATTTGTGGACTTTAACTGTGAAAAATTAAAGGTCAAGGTCATTGGTTAATTTTAATATTGTTAAATTAATTGTGGTGGTTCCATAGCCGATGAGGTTTAACCGAGGCGTGGTTACCGCTACACCTATCTGTATTGTTAAAAAATCGGGACTTTACTGGAGTCGCACTGCCTCCGGGCATTGCCTCCAGTATCATTCCCACCATATTTGTATTTACAAATGTCCCATATGTGTCTGTTCCAGACCGAGAGGACGTAAAACACAATTTTACATTCATTCATTCAGTGAGTTAATATTTATCTAAAAAGCACTGTGTTAACAATGTGGCGGTACCATAGCCGATGGGGTTTAACCGAGGCGTGGTTACCGCTACACCTATCTATATTGTAAAAAATACGGGACTTTACTGGTGTTGCACTGCCTCCGGGCATTGCAGCCAGTATTGTTCCCACCATATTTGTATTTACAAATGTCCCATATGTGTCTATGACCGAGAGGGCGTAAAACATCATTTTCATCATCAGTGAGTTAATATATGCAAATCATCTTTCTTGAAAGCTTGCATAAACATCTATGTGTATGCAAAGTTTGAACACGCCTTGAAGTTAGCCAACGTTAAAGTTACCACAGACAGACACACATACAGAGACACATATACACCCGGTGTCATGAGAAATATGTATTCCCGTGAAATAAATACCCTTGTGCATCCGCACTAGAACCGTTACTATTTCATGCGAGAAATGTTAACTATTATTTTAAATATTGAGACTTTAAGTGCTCAATATACACGGAAAGAACCAAGAAATTGAGCGATAATAAATATTTTAAAAAAAATCACCGACTTCTCAATATGGCTCCAACCCACCTGCGTGCACATCTCGACCATTCCAACGGAAGTGTCGCCATCTTAGTCCTTATTTTGTGTGTAAACAAAGTGAAAATGTTATCTAAATGTGTAAAGAAAACATCCAGATGTTATAAATACAGTTTAGATTAAGTTTCGAATTGGAACAGCCAAATACGCAGCATCGATCTGGCATTTTTCAAAAAAAGGTAAGGACTAAGATGGCGGTCTCCCATAATATGGCGCTCCTTGTGGCCGGATATGACGACACGTGGGTACCAGCAATTTAGTGATGAATCTTCTGTTCTTCCTGCATGCCACAAGGCGCCTCTGAATAATGGGGTAATTGCATTTTTAAACGTGTTATCACCCTTCTTTATTCCTCTTGTGATAACGGTTACGCAATTACCCCTTGATTATTATTCTGGGGCGAATCTTTCCCAAACAGAAAACAATTCGGATGAGGAAAGGGTATTTATTTAACGAGTGAGATATTTTATGCAGCACAGGGGAAACCGAAGAAGCATGAAAACCAATGATCAAATAGACGGCTAAAACAAAAAAAGAACAAATTCGATGAGAAAGTTGATCTTTCAAACATGTAGTATATTATTGTTACAAAACACAGTTTGTAGTCGAAAGCATTGCGGGATTTTCGACTTCGAGTGTTCGAGAAAGGTCGTCTGCTAAACACGAGGACACACACAACACATACAAACTTTCCATGATAAGCACATTTCAAGCTTCAATGGGAAAAAACAATTTTACCTGCTTGGCATAGGTGAAGATCTTCCACGACGAGGCATTCTGGCTGTGTTGTGTTGTGTTCTAGTTAAGAAAAAAAAGATAATGCGTTTTATAGCGTGCAACTGACGAAATACGACTTCGACCTTGCACTTTCTAGAACTTCTGTTATAAAATCTCATCTGCGCAGTTTAGTAAACCGAAGGATTTGATTGGTGGATTTAGGCCTATTTGGACGTTTGTCAAAAAGAGGCGGCTACATCCCTTTGTTCAAAATTCATTTTCATAACTAAGTAAGCTTACAAACATCTGATGCTTGACTTTTAATGAAACATAACTTCAGATGCGCGTGCAAACTTCATGGAGAAAGAACACACACACACACACACACACACACACACACACACACACACACACACACACACACAGACACACACACACACACACACACACAAAACAAAACACACAGAGGCAGATCAGTAAGATACTCAACTAATTCTAGCCGCTCTAAACAAAATTTGACTTCACTTGACTTCACACACACACACACACACACACACACACACACACACACACACGTGCACACATACACCAGTTTAGATATTTGTTAAGATTTTACACTTTACATTAAAATAAGTCACATAATGATAAGACATCTAGATTGTGACAATACTTTCAGAACAAATGACACAACATTAATAACACAAAATATAGGCGTACACATGAACAAACGCTGACGCACACACGTGTACGCACACACACCAAGATCAGACGCACACGCACACGCACACACAGGGGCGGATCAGTCAGATAGTCAAAAAATTCCAGCGGCTTGATTGGGGCTGGCAGTGGGAGGTCGCGACTGGGGGGCGCAAATTAAACGTCCCAGAAGCTAATAATTTCACAGGCCCCCCCGGCCACCCCCACCCCACACACATGACACTGCCAACACACACGCACACGCACACGCACACGCACGCACGCACACGCACACGCACGCACACACACACACGCACACGCACACACACACACACACACACACACACACACACACACACACACACACACACACACACACACACACACACACACGCACGCACGCACGCACACGCACACTTGACACACACACACACACACACACACACACACACACACACACACACGACGAGCGCGCAGGAGTTATAATAATCATGCATTAAATTAAAAGTCACGTTATAACAAAAGACATTAAACATTTATAAAATGCAGAATCAATATCACGCCCACCCCCTTCTCGCCACTTATCTTTTTTCTTATTTTCTGACTAATTAACCCTCCCCTGAAGCTTTCATTGCTTTATTCATCCTCTTAAATTCCCTCCTATCAATGGCGGATGTATCTGGCAAGCAGTGCTGATCTCAGTGATCAATCAATCAATCAATCAATCAATATAGTTCTAATCTTGGGCAGTGCAGGGGTGCGCCCGGTGTTACATGAAATATATCTCTCGTGAGATAAATCCCGGGCCGGTGTAACACGAGGAAAGTACTCCCCACGCGGAATTTACTCCCGAGTAAAAACCGCGTACGCAGATTTTACTCCCTTTACGCGAAAAGTACTCCCTGCACACACGCCATTTTTACTCCCCCGCGAAATTTACTCCCCTTTTCTTTCTAATCTGAATGAGCAGCAAGACGGATGGTGGGTAGTATTATTCAATAACTGCAAGAACAACTATTTTTATTTTTTTATGTGTAGGGGAAGATGGGGTAAAAAGCGCATGGGCGGGTAAGAAGCCCACCCCAATTATCTCATGAAATGAAGCAAATTTCAGTCTCATTTTGCCCATGAGACGAGCGTTAATGTCTAGCATTCGTCTCATGGGCAAATTTGACTGAAATTTTCTTTATTTCATGAGATAATTGGGGTGGGCTTCTTACCCGCCCATGCGCTTTTTACCCCGTCTTCCCCTAATGTGTGAGTTGATTATTTAACAAATTAATAGTATTGTTCCTATGTCAAGGGAAATCACTCTTATGATTGTGGTACAAAAGAGTTATCACTCTGAAAAGCTAAAATGCTGCGGCACGATGACTGTTGTACGCACATTTTACCCCCAGTAAAACACTATTTACCATATTTTTCTTAAAAAAGGAGGCAATTTCAGTTCGGGGAGTAAAATTTGTTGTACGCGCATTTTACCCCAGTAAAACACTATTGGCTAGACATTTCGTGGTGCCAATACTTCAAAAGGGAGGTAATTTCAGTTTGGGGAGTAAAATTTGTCGTACGCGCATTTTACTCCCAGTAAAATTCTGCGGGCCAGATTTTTCGTGGAGGGAGTAACTCTGGCGTGGTTTAGGGAGTAAAAATCTTGTACGCCAAATTTACTCCCAGTAAAAATATGCGTACGCGGTTTTTACTCCGGAGTAAATTTGGCGGGGGGTAAATTTATCGTGTTACACCGGCCCTTTCCTCTCAGTATCGAAATTGTTTGATGTTTGGGAACAATTCGCCCCCTGAATATACTCAGAGGCGTCTTGTGGCGTGCAGAAATAGCATAGGATTCATCACTAAACATTGAGAAGTCAGTACAGTAATAATTTTCTGAAATTTATTATTAGTCCCCGAGCCGAAGGTTCGGGGAGCTATTGTTTTTGTCTGGTCCGTCCGTCCGGCGTGCCTCCGTCCGTCCGTCCCGCCTCCGTCCGTCCGTCCGTCCGGCTATTCGTCCGTTTTTCTCAAAAACTATTCAGTCTATCATCATCAAATTTGGTATACTACTTTGCCAAGATGCAAGCTGTCCACTGATGTATTTAGTTTTACATTAAGGTCAAGGTCGCGCCAGTTACGGGGTTCAAACCCCGAAACACATAATCGCTAATATCTCGCGAAGTTTTGCATCTATTTTAATGCAGTTTTTTTCACAACATTTCTTGATGAATGGTCTATAACACAGTTGTCATGATTTTTTTTCTGTGCGCGCGTGTGCGCATGATCGCGCGCGCTCAAATCACGGGTTTGAACCCGGCCAAGGCTATAATATATCAAAAACTATTCAGTCTATTATCGTCAAATTTTGTATACTTGTTGCACAAGATGCAAGCTATCCACTGATGTACTTAGTTTTACATTAAGGTCAAATTTACGCCATTCCGATTTCGGAGTAACTCGGCGATGCTGCGAGGGGACTTTGCAGCCGCTCGGCGTTGCACTTGTTAAAAGTTTATGTCTGAATTGGGCCTTTGTTGATAAATGGCAGAAGCAAGTGCACGGTCTGTACATCGATTTCTCGGCAAAGATGTAGATTTGCACCCTCCTCACTCCTCAGTGCTCAATTTCTCGGTTCTTTCTGACGGTGTAGATTAACTCAAATCACTTCTTTAAAAAAAAAAAAAGTTATCGTGACGGTGCATGGTGGCGCGGGCATGCATAATTATAACGGTGACGGAGGATTTATTTCACGGAGAGGATTTCTTTCTCATGACACCGGCTTTAATTAATCACTGAGTGTCAAGTCACACAATGGACGTGCTAGGTTTACCGAGATTATAATTACTTCGTTGGGTACTGGCTCTTTCATTAACCAGCCGTGAAGCGCAGAAAGCTGGTTACTGTTATCAGCGCAGTCTGTTTGTTCAGGCTGGCTAGTATTATGTGACTATCTATCTATGTATGTAATCACGATAACGTTTGAACGGAGGGGCCTAGGACTGACGAGGATCAAATTTTGCATGCGGATAGGTAGTTAGGATATCTAGGCCAAGATCGAAAATGAAGGTCATTGGTCAAGGGTCAAGGTCACTGGAGCCAAAAATGCAGATGTGGCGGAGCAGAATGACACGCTGCGTGAATTAACGCAACGAGTCAAACAACGCGCCGCGTCAAACAGAATGATGCGCCACGCTGCATGTCAATGCAGCGCGCGCATGCGCATATGCGCGCGCACACGCGCGAGCATAAAAGCAAGCACACAAGCGTCAACTCATCGAGTCAACGGAGTGACGCACAGCCGCCAAAAATGCTGCCGCCACGCGTCAATCCAGCATACGCACGCATGCATACACGCAAGCACACAAGCGCATGCGCATACATAACCGCGCCTATGCGCCGAACAGCGGCACTATAGCCGCACCGCACGCACGCACACACGCCCGAAAATGCTGCCGCTCGGCTGGTTGATCTAGAATTGTTCACGCTTTGGGAGCATAAAGAAGAAGACAATAAGAAGTCACGACACCGTGAGACTTAGGTTTTAGAAGAGGAAGGAGGAAGAGGAAGAAAGAAAGAAATGGAAAGGAAGTTGATCGAGGAGGAGGAGAAGAAGGGGGAGGATGCTAGAGAGAGGAAGAAAAGGGGAAAAAAGAAGGAGAACGATGATGCCGACGACGACGACGACGAAGAGAAGAAGAAGAGTGAGGAGAGGAAGAGAAGGAGGGGGAGACGAAGAAGAAGAGGAAAAGAGAAAGAAAAAAATGTGGAAAGGAAGAGGACGAGAATCGAGGAAGAGGAGAAGAAGGAATGGGGATGCTAGAGAGAGGAAGAAAAGGAGAAAGAAGGAAGACGACGACGACGACGACGACGACGACGAGAAGAAGAAGAAGAAGAAGAAGAAGAAGAAGAAGAAGAAGAAGAAGAAGAAGAAGAGGAGGAGGAGGAGGAGGAGGAGAAGAAGAGGAGAGGAGGAGGAGAAGAAGAAGAAGAGGAGGAGGAGGAGGAGGAGAAGAAGAAGAAGAAGAAGAAGAGGAGGAGGAGGAGAAGAAGAAGAAGAAGAGGAGGAGGAGGAGAAGAAGAAGAAGAAAGAGGAGGAGGAGGAAAAGAAGAAGAAGAAGAAGGAGAAGAAGAAGAAGAAGAAGAAGAGGAGGAGGAGGAGGAGGAGGAGAAGAAGAAGAAGATGAAGAAGAGGAGGAGGAGGAGAAGAAAGAAGAAGAGGAGGAGGAGGAGAAGAAGAAGAAGAAGAGGAGGAGGAGGAGAAGAAGAAGAAGAAGAGGAGGAGAAGAAGAAGAAGAAGAGAAGAGAGGAGAAGAAGAAGAAGAAGAAGAAGAAGAAGAGGAGGAGGAGGAGAAGAAGAAGAAGAAGAAGAAAAGGAGGAGGAGAAGTAGAAGAAGAGGAGGAGGAGAAGAAGAAGAAGAGGAGGAGGAGGAGGAGGAAGAAGAAGAAGAGGAGGAGGAGGATGAGAAGAAGAAGAAAGGAGGAGGAGGAGGAGGAGGAGAAGAAGAAGAAGAAGAGGGGGAGGAGGAGAAGAAGAAGAAGCCACTGAGAAGAAGAAGAAGAAGAAGAAGAAGAAGAAGAAGAAGAAGAAGAAGAAGAAGAAGAAGAGAAGAAGAAGAAGAAGAAGAAGAAAGGGATAAGAAAGACGAGTAACGAAGATAGGAAAGGGAGAGAGAAAAAAGAATAGACAGACCTATGAACAAACAGGTAGAAGAAGAAGAAAGAAAGAAAAATGAAAGACAAAAGAAAGAAAGAGAAAAACAGTAACATGTAGGAACAATTAAGAAGACGGTCGAAGAGGAGGAAGACTAGGAGGAAGAGAAAGAGGAGAATGACGACAACGACGAAGAAGAGGATGAAGAAGAAGAAAATGTTGATGACGACGAAAAACTGAGAAGAGGAAGGAAATAAACAAAAAGAAGGGAGAGGAGGAGGAGGAGGTGAAAAGGAGGAGAAACGGAAGAAGAAGGAAGAGGGGGGGAGAGAGGAAAAAAAGAAGGAAAAAAAAGGAAGAGGAAGAAGTCAAAAATAAGAAAAGAAAGAAGAAGAGAAACAGGACGAAGAAGAAGATGAAAGAAAAGAACAACAACAACAACAACAACAACAACAACAACAACAACAACAACAACAACAACAATAACAACAACAATGCAACATCGGCCAAACCAGGAACAACAACGTCTTCGTCTTCTTTTTCTTCTTCTTCTTCTTTCCCTCTTTCTCTCTTTTCTTCTTCTTTCTTCTTTCATCTCCAAGTTCTTCTTCTTCAAAATCATCATCATCATCATCATCGTCGTCGTCGTCGTCATCTTCTTCTTTCTTTCTTTCTTTCTTTCTTTCTTTCCTTCCTCCTCCTTCTTCTTCTTCTTCTTCTTGTTCTTTGACTAACCTGTTCGTGAACT
>JAGGCT020000199.1:0-10000 GCA_017654935.2 Phymorhynchus buccinoides
TTAAAGCCAGCGCGGTACTATATAAGCAAGCAGTAGGCTAAAAATGTCAACATGTCCATATGTTCTTTAAAAGTCGAGTACTTAAAACATAAACAAATAAACAAATGGTCGTGCGTTTCTGCTCTGGCGCTCGCAGCGAAAGCATCCTTTTTAAAAAAAAAAACAGAAAAGGAGGGAAAAACCTAACTGGCGAACGCGAAAGCCGCCTAGGAAGTCGCCTGGCTTGTTTCTCTCCTCTCTCTCTCTCTCTCTCCTCTCTCTCTCTCTCCTCTCTCTCTCTTCTCTCTCTCTCTCTCTCATGCTCTCTCTCTCTCTCTCCTCTCTGCTCTCTCTCTCTCTCTCCTCTCTCTCTCTCTCCCATTTCACAAACTGACTACCCGATTTCCTGGATCGCTCTTTTATAGCCCAGTTGTGCCTGTAACACCCAACTGGCCCACTTTTCAACCAATACTGGCATAAAGCCCACACTTGTTTGCATACAATTGTAGAGTGCTGAGAGGGTCCTCAACCAGTTGTAAAGTGGCTGAATGTACTCACTAGTGGTAGACTGGCTGAGAGGTAACGCATTCAACTCGTAAGCACAAATCCTACATCATTCCTGAACAGCAGCGGAAATTTCTGCTCCTCGATCTCCACTAGACCTTATCATCTGAACGCTCAAGGCTGTACACAGTACATCAGCTTTTTGGCCGCAGAATATCATCAATTAGTAAAAGAAAGAATGGAAATATACATAGCGGATTAAGGTGGAAATACGGCACACATCCCAACACCCCCTTACTTTGTTTCTTCTTTCCTTTACTTATTTACTGCATGCACATGGGCTTCCGCGCGTAACATCTGTGTGTGCGTGTATGCCGCTATGTCTTCTTCAGGTGAGACACCCGCAAAAACCGTGAGGTCCCTGTGCCCATGCCACTTCACCGCAACGTAAGAACACAGTGGCAACAAAGGATTTGTCATTTGCCCTCGCCCTTCCCCTTCAGCCAGACAAAAAAGCATGCAACAAATAGAAAGAAACGGGTTGGCGCAGCTTTATCTGCATGCTCTCTATGATGGGTGATTGACACACAGACAGAGAGAGCAGAGAGACGAATAGATAGAGAAGAGAATCGAGGAGAGAGAGAGAGAATGATTACAAGTCAGCCATAAGGCCTACATTTGCGTTTCTCCACAAGATCTTCCGTGGCCCAGCTGTTCCTCTCAACCCATCCACACCGTCCATCCTGGTAACGGGAAAGAAAGCTGGACACCTTGTCCCATTCTTCAGGGGTCTCCAGAACTGACCAGAGACCTTTCCAGCTGCGACATTCGTTGTCCGCTGTGGATCCAGATCTTACATCTCTTCCCAATGTATCTGTAACATCGACTCCAACCTCTACCTGTAACCATAACATTTTCGGTTTCATTTTCCGCATATATATGATTTGAAAGGAACACTAGCGAGATCAACCAGACGAAATATACTATTACACAAATTCCATTTCTCTTATTGGATACTAGGTGGTAGTTGGCTTCCTGAACTAGGATTTAATGTATGTAATTCAGATCAAAGTAATCAGAATATCATCAGGGTATCACATTGCGGTTTGGTGTGTGGCGTTATACTCAGGCAAAGAGCATCTACGGTCCTTACATCATATTAATACGGAAGCAAACCTGGTCCAGCCCACATTTGTCCTGATGCATGGGCATGCTGCCCTCCGTCCTCTGACTTGGGGACACTCGTGGACCAGGTCACAGGAGTGCTTGGAACAGGTCAGGCCACCAGCCTTGAACAGTTTCCACGGCCTGGCTGTCCTGTCTGCTGGTGGGGACACTCTCCGGTGGCGCCGATGTCGTTGGAAAGAAGAGAACCTCTGCTTCAAACCAGAGCTCAGACTTACCTCGTGGCTGTAGAAATACAACGGATACAATGATGTTCCTGCATCTTTTATGTCCACCAGGGCCGGGAAAATGTGGAAACAACAAAGCTTCCAGGCATCATTGTCGATCTGCGTGTGAACTGATGGCTGGTCTTTATTGTAGGATCCTACAAAGAGCCACAGTCATAAAATATATAACTGCCCTGGGAAACGACATGAAGTCTCCAGCCAATCGAGACTATCACAACGAAAACTGATGAAACAACGTTCCCTTCGCGGATAGACATGAAACGCAGCTTCCGTACATGCAGCGAGTGAAAGCTAAATCCATCCCATCCCAGGTGGACTGTCTCATATAGCCTGCGAAGAGACGTCCTTGTTTGTTCCGACCACAGGCCATTCTACTCTCATAATACCCTACTTCAACCTAAAATTTTCAGTTCCTCCCAACCAAACTTCACACATACCTGCTTTCATCTTTTCCTCAACGAATTGATAGGAAATGCTATTAGGCCCCCATGATGTGGCCAATAGTGTTTACCAAAACAATAAACGGATGAGCAAACTATCCATACATAATATTTTGTTACTGTCCAGACTTAAAGAACAATCAACTTAAAAAAACCCAAAAATGTCTAAACACTGTTTGCCCCACATCCCTGATTTGTAAAGGAAACAACTGCTTATATACAATGTTCGTAAAGTTACTGCAATTATTTGATATTATTTTCTAATATGCATTTGCCACGTGTGGAGCGACCTGATTTTTATGAGGCTTTTAACTAAGGTCGGCTTCACGCAACCACGGGCAAAACATACGGCACATCTCGCGTAGGTCCTAATCTACAAGCACGAAAGTTCGCTGAAAATGCCCTCTTGCGTCAAACCAACACATTCGCCCAAAACACGACTCTCATAAGTCAACTTTTCATGCCCCATATTCCAACTAAGTGTTTATTTATTTTACCCTTTCTCTAAAGAGGAAACGAGGTCATTAATTTGCGTTTCTTTTTAGAAAGATCTAAACGACTTTATGGAGACGTTTGTCAGTTCACTATAAGTGCTCCGAAGTGTTGAACCTCCCAATTTTTATAAATGTGTGTGTTGGGGACCACCATCCTGTTTTGCTTTAGCTACATACTGATGGTATCTCTTCTTCTCTTCTATTGTGTGGGGATTTATTGGGTAGTCATACCACATAACTGCAATCATATCCATGACCCAACTCTCACGGTTTTATGTCGTTTGGGATCTACATTCTGATGGTCGTATGAAATGTATCCCTGGTCCATTTTGCTAAGTTGAGTGGCCAGCGCGCGCGTGCGCTTGTGTGTACGTGGCGCGCCGCGCAGCGCGCGCGTGTGTGGTGTTGCGCGCGCCGTGGCTCTACCATGCAGACACAACTCCTTCTCGTCAGTAGGCCTCTACTACTTACCATTTGACACGGACGAAAATAACTTCACTTCTTCAGGACATGTCTTTCTGAGCGTTGCGGGTGGAGAACCACAAAGACAGCTTCATCTGATAAAATTGATATTCTTTATAGGCAAAAGGCATATAAACCTTGTTTGTGAGGCTATACATGGACAGGTGTCTTGATTTTCTCTTGTGACAAAAAATCCGTTGGTTCAGTCTTTCCTTCGCTCATATACTCAAATATCTTTAGCAAGACAAAGGAGCACAAAGTTGATCGCAAGTGCACTACTTTGTTACGCGGAACTTCAATGATGACAGCACACTTCGTAGGTTTATAACCTGATCCATTTCTGTTGTAAAAGTAGAGGTGACCTGTTAATCCCTTGACTGTGATTTCTGAGATGTTTGGATTGTTGATGCATTCAGTTAAATCAACGCTATTAATGGATACGATGCTCTTGGTCCTGTTTGTCTTGTGTACAGCTATTCCGATCCGAGGTGTTTTGGTTAAGACATCAGTGTCCTGTTCTCTTGATGTTGGAACCTGCCTTTGTTGGATTGCAGAAGTTGCCATTTCTTTTTCATCAGATGAGGCCATGGTGGACTGCGGAAAAACAGCTGCCATAACGTCGTTAATCAATGAGACAAAGCATAAGATTCAGCCACAAATTCATTCATAACAACAATAACATACTGCTCAAAACAATCGAAAGGCCGGTTGAAAAGTCACTCCCAGTTTCGCACCATAATACACAAGCAGACAATAAGGAAGATTGAGGAAATGTTTGTACTTAATAAACTAAAGAGTATTATTAAATTGCATTAACACTATTCATTTCAAACAGAAAATAATAAAATAGCTATAAATGAAAGGGCCCATGTTGTTGCTTTGTTAATTTAGCAGAACAGCCACTTTTTTCTTCTTCTTTGTTTTTGAGGGGGAGCTCAGTCTTGTGTGTCCTCCGTTTGCTTGAATGTAGCAAGGGAATGCTCCAATGACTCGACCTGTGTTCTGAGCGTCATTTATGGTATGGCTCTTCTACAGAGACTTGAAATGGTGGCCAAGGTCATAGTATAATTATGCTCGGGGTGGAGGGGATGGGGTGGGGTTTTGTTCCCTCTTTAAACGGCGATCTAAGTACCACAGATGTTCAACTGGCATCCGATCTGGTGAACAGGCTGGCCAGTCCACGCGGGTGACGTACAGCTGTGGCAGAAGAAACTCATCGATGACCCTGGCTTGGTGGGATCTGGCATAGTCGACCTGGACAATGACGCATTGACCATTGGATTTTGATGCCTGCAGGACAAGAGGCTGCGGGATGGTGTCCCAGTACCCCAGGCTTGTCAGGTTGCCTTCAACTCAGAAGAAGCTGGTTCTGTAGTTGTTCACCCCAACCTCTCACCATGCTGTGACAGACCCACCACCCAAGCCTAGGACCTCGGTCCGTGAGAGTGGCGTCGTGGTAGCGCTCTCCTTTCCGTCTCCGAGCACGAATGCAGCGTTTGGCGTAAAAGGGCCAGCCACACGTCCGCTAAAAAAATCGCACTGACTGTACGATACGATTCGATCACGTGGTCTCCCAGAGAAAAATGTGATTCACCCCCCCTCCCATACATCGACACGGCCCAAGTTGATCGAAAATCGTTTTTATCGTACAGTCGTGTGATTGTAGTGCACGTGTGGCTGGCCATTAAGAGCTAAGGATGGGCAAAGACTTGTGAGCAAGGATCAACGCAATCAACAAGGATAGGTAAATTGACAATCGGCCCTCTTTCCTCCCATCAAACCGCTTGACATGTTAGTCTACATAGAGCTTGTTGTTGCTCTGATTGCCTTTCTGTTTGATCGTTTCCGAATGAACAAAGATTTGCTTAGACCACATAGAACAATCACAAAACATACATTTCTCCTTATAATCATCATCCTAAGTTTCAAAATGATTTTTAAAAATAACTTGATACTTCTGCCCTTTCAGCTTTTCCCAAAATGACTTCATAATTAAGCTATTTTTATGTACAAAATAGTGGTACCTACACACACGCTACCTATCTCTACAACTTGTTTCCCGTAACTGATATCCGTAGCACAAAAACAATACGCATCTACGACCTAAGAACTAATCTATTTTCGGACATCATTAACCGATTCGGGTTGTAAATTATGATGTCTTTTACAAACTGATATTATAAACATTTGTTGGCATTATCGTAATGCTGTAATCATTCACACTTCTCGTTCTCCTGCGCATTATTAGGCCCACTGAGGCCCCTCTGTCTAGATCACAGCAGACACAGTGTTCATTGGACAAACATGGCAACATCCTCAAGAATAAGAATACGTTGTCATAGTTTGTCCATAATCCCTGTGTCCGTTGTCTGCTGATAATAGCTGCCTGGTAAGGTTGACAAACAGCCAAGAAATCCATTATTGACCCCCGAATAGGTTAGCACGATCTTCTGGACTGTTCCTGCAACACACGAGGTCAACAGGAACAAAGTATACACTGTTAAGTGACTGAAAACTGTTTAAACAAATATTACATAACGGTAAAATGGCTGATATTGGAACTATAAAAATAAGAAGGCCTTGTGACCTCATCTATGCTATTGAATCATAAATGTACACATGCGCAGTCTGCATTTTCTAGTACATAGAGAAAGCAGGTACGCGTTGAGATTTTATGCTTCACAGAAAGTGCGGTAAAGGTCAAGTCATTGTTGAAAGGAAGACTGGGCCTACAAGTAGGTTATAGCCCTAGTCATGTTTTGGTTTATCCGTCAAACCGATCGCTATGACACTGAAGCTACAAACATGGAATCAAATCACAGCCTCACTGCGCAAATGCTTATTTAGAGCAACTATGTTTGAACATATCAACCTTCTGCAATGTTCCAGAAACAACAAGAAAGCAACAAAGTAAATGTTTTAGAAAGGAATAAATATAATGTTGGAATGCAGGAGTACACTTAAGAAACTCTCAACAGTCAACAAGCCTTACTGTCTATAAGAGGCTACTACCTAATTAGACGTTAAACCAACCTTATCATCATCATCGTCGTCAGCAATTACACCAAATACCTGTTCCAACTGGCCTTTTGGATGATGCCAGTTCTGAGTTATCTTCTTGGTTTCTGCTACAATAGTATTTTTAAAAAAACACCGTATGAACGCAAGGCGTATGAGCACACCAACGGTTTCGTGCATGGCATGCATTGCAATATAAGATACCAGGCAAAATGGAACCTCATCATTTCAGCTGTGCTCAAAGTCAGATACATAACAGAGACTTCTTTCAGCCCTCGTCTTGGTCAAATACCCAGAATGATAAGTTTAGAATGCATAGAATAGCACTAACTTCGCCCCTGACCCATCAAAACCTTGTATATACTTTTTGGGCTGATTTGTTGTTGTTGTTGTTGTTGTTGTGTTTTGTATGGTTAAGTTCCTTGAATTATTACCCATGTTCCAACAAAACCTCGAAAACTGAGCAATAATAATATATGTCTTGTAAAGTACCTCGTTAATGTCCATCCTCCATTTGGAGCAGTTATTGCTCTCTTTTCAAGTAGGGGTATGGGGCGTTTTATTAGGTACAGTAAGGAGTTTATTCCAAATGGAGGGAGTGGAAGCCTGAAAAGAGAAGGAACGTTCTCCAAGAATCTTGGATGTAGCGTTAAGAGCCAGTGAATTGTATCTCTTGCGTCCAAACAAAACCACCTCAAACCACAATTCAAAGAACACACAGGATTGAGAGTGAAAGTGGGGATGAAAAATGGAAATTTGAAGATGGTGAAACATGGGCAACTTTATTTAAACTGCCAAATAAAATGTTGTTTTATGAAACACATGGGAAGGAAGTGTAAGCATCTGTGAAACTTGAAGGAGAGGGTTGGATGGGTTGTTGCCTAATGCAACCAACACATGTCTGACCCCAAGGGGGGGGGTTCCCCACACCTGGCACCAAGAGGTGAGAAAGAAAACGGGGAGTTCCCGCAGAAAAACAAACAAAAATCTAGACCCAAAATCCAGAAAAAAGAGGACGCACCCAATACTTGTTGGAGGACACTGGGGGTGGAAGGCGGGTTAGGTAAGTGTTCTGGTTGGAGCCTAGTTTCTCTTGGAACTACAAAATCTTTTGACATTAGCTGCGGATTAAAGCTGGTCATTCAAAGACGGAAATGGAAAATGTGGACAGTGTCCATTCTATGAAGGGAAGCAACCCTCGCTGAAGGTAACCCGCTGTCTGATTATGGCAAAGCCCCAGATTCGTTCTTTGACTTGTACAAAAAAAGTGAATTTTGTGTCCTCTTGCATCCACACAAAACCTTTTTCGTCATAAGTCGAAGAACGCACAGGATTGAGAATGTTCGAGGAATAGAAACGCCGCAGGCAGGTATTTTTGTTGATGAGTGAGTTCAATGGGCACACTTTATTTAAGCGCCATCACACCATAACATTGTTTTCTATTGCATAAGAATAAATAATTAACATACAACTAATTCATAATCGCATTCACAAGAAAATGAATTTTACTTGCAATGCACTGTAAGATTGAAGGTTGCGTAAACAATCATTAGATTATGACACTGACAGAGTGGTTTAATTCAATGCATAAAAATAGACTTATTTGTAAAAGAATTAGTTAGCTTAAAAACATAATTGCAACAACTTAATACTTAGGATTTTACAGAACCACATTGTTACCTTTTACATAATGGGCCAAAAACAAGAAAAATTGAAATGTTCCTATACTTGACAGCACTTTACTTTAAGGGTGTGGGGGCTGACCGCCACAGCTGGCATAAGAGCACTTCTGACAGCAGCCCCACACATTCAAAGGCGGAAATGGAAAATGTGGACAGTGTCCATTCTATGAAGGGAAACAACTCTTCGATTGAGGGAGTTGATGTAGACCTACTGATGGTAACCCACTGTCTTGATTATGTCACAAAGCTCAGAGACTCGTTCTTTGTAGCTTGTACAAAAAAAGTGAAATATTATCTCCCTAGTTATCGAGAAAAGTCATAATTGTCCAATACTGTAGTGAACGCATTCCTGAGTTTTGAAGAGTCATAAATGTTCCATTACACTAGAATAATCATCAGTTCTTCATTTTGTAATTAATAATGTTCGCCATTCACAGTAGATAATCATTCCTAGTTTTTGATTAATCATAATGTTGCCATTACCTATGGATATCTCAGTCATAGTTGTGATAATTATAATGATCCATTACTTGAATATATAAATCATTCCTTTGTTTTAATTAATCTAGATGTGTCCATTAACTTCAACTTCAACTTCAATAAATCTTTATTATCTCAAAATAAGAAATTAAATAGGGCAACACCCGCGATTTTAACGTAAAAGACATCACATAAAACAATATTTTCCAAATCATGCTTAAATATGAAACAAGACATAAAAGTACACAGCTCTACATAAGAATACACATGTGCAATATAAAGACACACTTATGTAAATTTAAAAACATCATTTATGTATAAGATGAACAACACATATTGATGTAGCATATTCTAAAAATTTAAGAAACAACTCACAGACCCTGTACGTATATTATATGCATATCACACATGTAAACACACACTCCAACCACCCGCCCCTCTTTTCCACACACGCATGTGTACGCCCACGTGCACCTACATACTTGCAAGATCATACATACTACCACTCACAGCCACAACCCCCTGTATACACGCGCGCGCGTGTGCACATCCACCACCCCTACCAACCCACAAGCGCAGCTCTAACGCACACACACAAAAAAAACCCCCAAACAAAAAACAACAACACGACACAGCACACACACACACACACACACACACACACACACACACACACACACACACACACACACCACACACACACTATATATACCACACGCGCGCGCGCGTACACATTCTGTATTTAAAGAAACGTAGTCAGGTAAAAAATAAAAAAAAGAACCAAACCATTTACTTGTTATTAAAGAGCTTGACATGGGGATAAAACTGTTTCTGCTTCTAAGAGTTTTGAACTTTGGCGTCCGGTGGTAACGCCCATGCAGATGGGTAAAGTTCAATAAAAATCTACAAAGGGCCATGGCTGGACTACTCACAATCATTCGACCCTTTCCTCTTTCTATAGATAATCATTCCTAGTTTGATAAATATAACTGTCCATTACTATAGATAATAATTCCTAGTTTTGAATAATCATGTTAAATTTTGTTATTTTCCATGACTATAGATAACATTCTTAGTTTTAATAATCATAATGTTACTTACTATAGATAATCATTCCTAGTTTGATTAATCATAATAGTTCCATTACTGTAGATAATCAATTCATAGTTTTTGATAATCTAATGGTCCATTACTATAGATAATCATTCATAGTTTGATAATCATAATGTTCCATGACGATAGAAATTATTTCAGTTTTGATAATCATAATGTTCCATACTGTAGATAATCATTCCTAGTTTTGATAATCATAATGTTCATTACTGTAGATTAATCATTCTAGTTTTGATAATCATAATGTTCAATTACTATAGATACGCATTCCTAGTTTTGATAATCATAATGTTCCATTACTATTAGATAATTTATTTCTAGTTTTATAATCATAATCTCTCCATTACTATAGATAATCATAATCATAATGTTCCGATTACTATAGATAGATATAATCATAATGTTCCATTACTATA
>JAGGCT020000199.1:15000-17500 GCA_017654935.2 Phymorhynchus buccinoides
AAAGTAGACGAAAGTGACCTTTACAATCATCAAAGATGTTGTGGACTGTTAATACCATAGCCAGTGCAAAGACTCTTGTAGAAATGATCCCTGGATAATGAGGTGATGAGTGGAAAAACATTATGAGCATTTGATCAGGAAGCCTTGATAAAAATCTTTGTGGAACACTGGTATGTGGACGTTATGACCGTTGAGTGCCGCTCACGAGTTTACTAAGAGCAGAGAAGGGGTAGGTTGAATAAAGTGACCACCGCAACCTACACCAAACATTTGATGGCGAGCAGTCAGCTGGCATCTAGACCACATGACTGATGATGAAAACATTTATCTGTCAGAATGATCATTTAAAAAAAAAGCAATAAATAGCCGTTTGTATGTTCGATGAGAAATAGAAAGTATATTTCTACAGAAAACAGAAGCAGTAGCAAAAATGCCGCAAACAACTAGCCACCTTGACTTTTTACTGAAAGCTGAGTTCCAGGCCCCAGCTCCTTTCCCAGAGGAGAAGAGAAATCACTGCGGATCTGAAAAATAAGCATTCCCTTTTTCCCAAAGGCCTTTTTGATTGCCGTTCAAGCATTATACGGATGCCACCTATTTTATTGTGACAACGCAAACTGTGAGCACACCGTTCCACCTACTCGGGACATTTTGCCAGAAAAACAGGAACTTTGACAGAGTTCAGTTGGTCTCCTATCCACCAGTTTTCCAACTTAAGTTCCTTGTGACTTTTCCCTATTATTGTATGCCGCAGCTTTGGCCGAAGGGGGGGGGGGGGGGGGGGGAGCAAATGCAGAAATGTTGAAGATAGCTGAGAGTTCGCCGAGGGTGTTTATTTTGACATACCCCAATCGCCCTGGGACTGGTGCAATAAACCGTTTTGGTTTTGAAAAACGAATATCAAAGTGGTCGTGTTCTAGTTAGGGCCACCTCTAAAATCTGGACTAGCCAGAAGGAGGGCGCACAAATCAGTTTCCATATGCCAAAATATCAATGAGAGGCCCTCGTAGTTCATCAGCCACCAAAAGCGCATGCCAAAAACACACAAAGGGTGGAGCGCCTCTGGGATGCGAAGCTCCTCCAGGGGGAGCAACCCGCCGAATTTCACCGGGGACGACTCTGTGACTATAAAGGACCTAATACTAAAAATACCATATTATCATCACATGGATGGTTTTTCATGGTCGGGTGTTAGGTTATAACTTGATTATGTGTGAGTTGACTTCGTTCTTTACTTTCTTCCTTTTCTTCCTTCCTTCCTTACTTCTTTCCCTCTTCCCTTCCCTCGTGCTTCCTTCTTTCCTTCCTTTCTTCCAGCAGACAAACCGAAGCTTTGGTTCACGTACAGTTTTACCACCACTCCCACCCACAGTGGCTTTTTCTGTGTTGGTGGCTGTTGGGGGACGGAGGAGAAGATGGGATCACTGCTATGTTTATCCCGTCTCTGTATGTCCCCGTCTATATGTGTCCCCGTCTCTGTATGTCCCCGGTCTCTGTAGTCCCGCTCTATGGTCCCCCGTTCTCTGTATGTCCCTGTTCTCTATGTGTCCCCGTCTCTATGTGTCCCCGTCTCTGTATGTCCCCGTCTCTATGTGTTCCGTCTCATGGTGTCCCCAGTCCTCTGTATGTCCCAGTCTCTGTATGTCACCGTCTCTATGGGTCCCCGTCTCTGATGTCCCCCGTCTCTGTATGTCCCAGTCTCTATGTGTTCCCGTATCTATGTGTTCCCGTCTCTGTATAAGGGGAGGCAGAGGCGAACAAAGGCAGGAAAAAAGAGAAAAACAGACAGACACAAGAGGGAGGGGGGGAGACAAGAAATAAACGAAAGAAGGAGAGAGGGGGACTAACACTACACAGGAGGGAAACGAACAAACAGACGAAAGGCACGGGGTGTGACTGAACACAATAAAGAAAGAGACTAGAACAAGACATTCTGACCGGGAAAAGGATGGGGGAAAGCAGCATTGTTCACTTGATCAGAATTATCCCAACGGCACTGCTGTTTTCTAATAGCTGAATAGAAAAGATGATTTAAAAAAAACTACATCAAGGAAAAACGTCAGAATATCGAACGTTGGGGCGCTAATGGGGGGTTTTGCTTAATAAGTAGAAGGTGATTCATTCCAAACGAAAAACGAATGTTGCCTCATAATTATTATTATGTCCCCATCTGAAAATGTCCCCGAATCTATTTGAACACAGAACAGGCAAACAGATACCCGTCTCTAAGTGAACCATCTCCAAGTGTCCCCATGGGTATATGGTCTCAGTCTGAAACAAGTGGATTCAAAACCGTTTGAATGGTGGGTCCCCGTATCTATGTGAGACCATGTATTTATATGTGAGCGAGGCCGGAAAAAAACCCGTATAGCCTATGTGTCCCGGGGGACACTTTGAAACAACAACGCATCAGAGACTGCCCAATTTTCTGTGACGGGGACTATAGAAACGGTGATTGAAACAGAGACGGACTTTAATTAACATTTGTTGGTATACAAAA
>JAGGCT020000199.1:22500-27847 GCA_017654935.2 Phymorhynchus buccinoides
ATCGCGTCGAGGCGCTCTCATTTCGGTGATTCTTTATATTACGCTCTTGAGTACCTAACGTACAGGATCTACAGGACGAGTGATTTCCTTGCTCATACCACTTTTCTTTTAGACTGTTTCTCTATTAAGAGATGTGTGTAGTAACTTTTCTCTTCGACCACCTTAAAGGAGAGAAGCTTCGGGCTCAGGTATGCTGGCGGCTAATCTGGTTGTTGTCTTTCAAATTGGTAACTTATGAACTTACAAATAGGATGAGAAAATCACGGGGGTAGATAAGTCAAAATTAGATTTTCTTACTCATAGAGAAACTAAGCTATTCCTTACATCCAATATGTAGAGAGAAAGCGAGTGAGAAATACGGCTAGCTCTTCCTAGTTTGGAGAGGATTGTCCTTTCCCTCCGCGACTAGGAAGACATCTGAACCTACTGGACAAAAATTGTAATTGCTCATATTTCTTTTGATGTTCGTCGTCGAGCCCCGGGAAAGAGGGCATACTACCTTACTCCTTACCTCAGCCCAGTACTCGCTTGCGCGCGACCCAAATTTTCAAATTCTACGATTTTTTAATACACACTAATTTTCATACTGGATTTTATTTTTACCCGAACCCTCTCCGTTGAATAGGACGACAGCTCATGAGGTAAGATTCCCTGTGTATACTAGGCGAGCGAACATTCGGTTCTGCACCGTCATTCCTGAATGATGGCTCGCTCGCCAGTCTCGCACGTACTACACTTCAAGGAGAGAGAAACTGGAACTCTAACTCTTAGCTCTCTCTCCTCTCCTCACTCCCCTCACACACATCTCCATACACATTCTCTCACGCCTCGATACTCCCCTATTCATGCATCTAACTATCCCCTCTCGACTTAAACTCCCCCCATCCTCGATAACCTACTTTCCGATGGTCCTCATTCTACCTCCCCGTTACACCCTCTCAATCACCTTCCTCCCGGCAAGTCTTGCTAATATATGTCCTCCGAACCAAGTAGTTCTCCACTTCCCTGATTCCTCCCCTCTCCTCTGCTCGATGTCAGTCACTCTTAATCTGCCTTCTCACATCAAGCAAAGAAAACCTGTTTTACAGCCAATAACAAAGTTTCCTATCTGAATCACAATTCTATTACTTCCAAAATTTGGAGGGAAATATTTGAGCTAATGTCCTAACTCCCACCCAGATAGACAAAACGCAAAAGCATAATTTCCTTGGCAGATGTAAGCCCCTTTGCACCGTTCTCGACAAAGATAACATCGAACAAAAAAGTAACGATTTGTTGTTGTTGTTGTTGGGTTGTATGGTTGGTTGGTTTTCTCTTTGTCGGTTTACGCAAAACAGAAAACAAAATAGTGATCCCGTACCACTGTACCATGGATTTCATGCTACCAAGTTGTCTCGAAGCATCGATTATAATTATAGACAGCTCTCACTTTTGCCGTATCATTGAATTTACCAGGTTCTTAATGCATTGTTTCATTCATTTATATTTTGTATCCTCCCCTTTCCTCGCGGGGTTTGTTTTTGTAAAGCAAGGGCTGGGTCATGCTTCAAGACAGTCTCAACTCTTCTATGGTTTAAATTATTAAAGGGACACCCTGGAGGGATGAGGTTTTGCAAGAAACACGTTGAGATCACCACAAAAGATGCGCCCCCCCCCCCTCCATCTCCTCCATTTCTCGGTTTGTTTCCATTTTTTTCCGTTCTTGCATTTCTTACTGCAGATTGAATACTCCATTCTCTATCGTTTGCTATATTTAAAAATAATTTTCATCCATTTACATAATTAAAAAATATGCATTCAATAATAGTAGAAGATAAAGGCAAGACGGAAAAAAAAAAAAACGCCAATGAACCAGGACTGTTGACAAATGCCTCCGGGCTGTTGCCGTGTGCGCAACTGCCACTACATAGGGGAGGGGGGGTGGGCCGCCGGGGACGTGTGTGGTCCTATTAGATAATGGCCCGTAGTTATGACTGCGATTATTAATTATTCAACAAAGATATAAATAATTTAGCTGAAAAGGTTCATAAAATACATCTTTATGTTTGGTAAGAAAGGCAAGTTTGAAAATGCGGGGAGAGCTGAGAAATTTCCTAGAAGTCAAACCGTCAAAATGGGCGATTCCTCCTTGGCGGATTTGCCGGACAGAGAGAAGCCATCTCGCCCCTGCCCTGGACGGGGTGGGTGGAGACCACTCAGGGACTTTCTGCTTTGTCGGGCAGTAACAAAATTGGAGCTATTTTCTTTGTTGTGAGCGAAGCTCCTTTGGTTAAACTGTAAATAAAAGGCGTTGTATTGGGAACTATCTGTGATTTTTGTCTAAGCGACTCAGGCGGCCATTAGAAAAGGGAGAAGGCACATGTCTTTCATTCACTGAAAGAATCTGACTTTCCAGCACCTCCGCAAGAGAATCGCCGGGGGGCGCATTTGACGGTTTGTATTTATAGGAGAAACCAGAGCAACGTGATGTTGCGATCTCTGTAAAGGGTGTAGTTCATCTCCAACGACATATTTGAACAACCAGGCTTGTATTGACGCACCTGTAGCAGATGCGTGTCACTCTCTCTTTCACTGTCCCCTTCCAACAGTGCCCGTAGGACAGACTATCGACTTATACTGACAGAGGGGCAAACAAATGTATCATTGCTTTGTTCGGAAGCTGTGATAAAACCCAAAGGTGAAAATTAGAACACTACTTGAGGTCTATTTAGTAATTTCATTCCAACTGTCAAACAGATTTTTGGCAGAATAACTGTCCTAATGTGTGTCCTTGGTGACTCGTACCATTAAGCCCTGGTTGGTATAGTTTCTGGATGAAATTATGATTTGATGCAGTTTGTAACGTGAGCGTCTCAGTCTGATCTGCAACCAAAGGCAAATTTGATTAGAGATTTTATGGGATTATAATACGTTTTGAATCTGTTGTTTGATTCATGTTTTGTGGTAAGTTATTGTTTTTTTGTTTTTATCCGCCCATTGTACAATAATTATTGATGTTTGTGACTGTTATTCCCATGCTTGCGGCAGCCAATCTATCGCAATTGAAAAATGTGGAGTGAATCTTGTATAAGCTCTAAGCTTGTTGTGCTCTACTATTTAAATTTGTTGCTGCTGTATGTGATTTTTTGAATAAATCTTGTTTAAAACAAAAGGGTGTATTCCTGGTGACTCGACGTCGTTCTTGCAAAAACTAATCCGTCGATGCCCCCTTTAAGGAAAAGATTGGGCTGTCTTGTAAGTTAGCACACAGGCCCTAAACATTTGCATTCAACTTTGTTTGTTTCTTACTAGAAGCAACATTCTGCCCTTTTAGGGAATGAATAGGGGTAGGATCAGCCTTGCGAAATATTTTCATAATTGAAAAGAAGCAGACTTGAGAGTTAGGAGTCGAAAACATGGAGGGGGTGTCTACGTACATGATAACCCGACAACTCGATGAGTTTGCAACAATGTGTACACCAGGCTGAAGGACGGCGCGATGTGTCAATGCTGTTCAGATGGACGAATGTGTCATTATACTAGGGCTGCTTTGAAATACGGTGATTTTCTACAGGTTCTCACCAGAAGGGGCAATGACAAAGTTGACAAACAACAAAGACCACAGATGTTCTCCCCTACCCAGCGTTTCAAAATTAAGTGGTTCAAAGTCGGAAAGGTATAGTATGTTATTGGAGCGAAAAACACGGCTTTAGTAATATAGTTTTTGAATGATATATTTCAAAAAATTCAAAGCGATTCCATGCAGTGCTGTTACAAGTTAGAATCGAGACAAAGGGAGACAATTACAAGATTCAAGTTTTACAAGTCACCACTGCAGACATAGACTTATAGAGAAGAGACTCTTCGCTGTGACGCACTCGCACGCTCTTCATTCTGCTATATTCTGTTTGGCTTGAGAGGCAGCACTGTTGGCGATTGTCAGTTTCCGGTTTCGGTTTGCAAGCATGGAACAGTTCAACAATACTCGATTGTTATGTATGATTGTTCGTTTTTAATCCTGTTTTGAAGATTATTTTTTCGACGAAACGTACATCATTAGATAACATTAATGTATAGAATGCGGTTTACCAATTTAGTGAAAATACAACACATAAACGGATAAAACGTGCACACTCATGGATGATCGCTAGCTTACGGGTCTACAACGTGCAAAGTAGATAAAGCAAGACCGTGTTTCGATAAATGACATTCTGGCGCCTTGTCTTGACCCGGTGTCCTTATTGTCTAATCTATGCCTAGTTGCCTTTCACTTCAATTTGGTATTTGGTATATTATTCTAGTCACAGAGAAATATCTCTGTTATAAAATCGGGTGCTCTCCCTGGAGGGGGGACCAGGGTGAGGAAGGGGGCACACTTGGGAAACCTAGCAATCAATTTGGCCATACCAGGCCAGCGGGATTTTTTACCTGCTCGTATCGACTTTCAACTGTGTGGGAGTTGTACGTGCGTAAAACAACGGGTCAGACTAGCGTTAAGTCCCAATCCGAAGGACTGGACGTCAGTTCGATTTTCCTGTCAACACTAGAAAAGAAAGGGCGTGCTCTGCATTCCGCAACCCGTGTTCACTCACGCTGCCGAGTCACGCTTACATTTGGCAGGCGAAAAGTCTTAACCATCTGCCACCTTTCTCCCTAATTTTACCCTCTAGCCACTCTCCCTCATTGCTCAAGACAAAGATAACCTACCCTCTGACTTCCCCATGCGCCAAGCCTGTGCTCCAGAAATGGAGAAAAAAAAACCCTAAACCAACGACGATCTACTTGCTGCGCGATGGCGGCCATGATGTAAGCATGTCGGCCATATTTGCAATACTACTTTAGACCACGCTAGCGAATAAGACCGTCGCCTTGCCAGCCCAGCGCGATGGGGCAATGAGTAAGAATGTTCGGCCATAATTATTTGCAATCTACTTTTGACCACGCGAAGCGAAATAAGACCGTTGCATTGCCAGCCCAGCGGATGGCCGGCCATGATGTAGGACATGTCGGCTTATGCAAATCCTTACTTTAGACCACGCTAAGCGAATAAGACCGTGCATTCGCCCAGCAAGAGGTCGATGTAAGAGTGACAGTCGTAGGCACCGCAGTGCTTTCTGACTCGTGAACTGAAATTCACCGCTGGAAGAGCCACGCACCAAAACTTCAGCGACCAGCCTTTGACCTTGGCAGATGAGGGTGAGGCGCCCGTCTGAAAGGGGGGTTCCCGGACGGTCGAAATAGGAGGGTGGGATTCAGTGATCTTCCGAACAGAGCGAAGTAGGCGGTTGGGGTTGTTCTCCAGAACACTTCACACACCAGCTGACAGGGTGCCCTTCGTGGCCAGGTTTTCTGGAAAGTGTGGGCTTGT
>JAGGCT020001999.1:0-10000 GCA_017654935.2 Phymorhynchus buccinoides
TTAAACAATGGAACGAGACCTACGGACCGTTTGACCCTGAGGTGAAGCTAGTAACAATTGACGTGGTGGGACTCTATACAAACATTCCCCACGAGGAAATGTACGAAGCGATCCGCCATTTCATGTCAGTGTTACCATCTCCAGACTCTCCTCCAATCAGCTCTGTGATAGAGGTTGTGCGACACGTGATTGAAAATAACTTCACCTTTGAGGGGAAGGTGTACCACCAAACTCATGGCACAGCCATGGGTACACCAGCCGCCCCTTCAGTTGCCAACCTCTTCATGGGCTGGTTGGAGGAAAAGCTTCTGGCAGCCAGCCCAGTTCCCATTGATACCAACTTTTGGAAACGCTTCATTGACGATATCCTGATGATGTGGATGGGCACACAACAGCAGCTGGACATTTCCGTGACCATCTCAACAATTTCCGATCAAGTTCACAATGGAAGTGTCTTCGGAGGAGTTGCCCTTCCTAGACATCATGGTGAAAAAGAAGAATAACTTCCTGCAAACAGACTTGCATACTAAGGCAACAGACAAAAGAGCGTACCTCCCCCATTCTTCTTGTCATCCACGACACTGCCGGGATAATATTCCATATAGCCAACTCTTGCGAGTACGACGCCTCTGTTCTGCAGACCAGGATTTCACTCAGCGTAGCCGTGAAATCATGGATTCGCTGAGACGCAGAGGCTACAAACAGGCTGTCCTCACTGATGCCACGAGAAGATTCAGCACAGTACCTCGGGAGGAGCTTCATACAGGGTTAGGAAGGAGTACACAGAGTTCCCTTTGTGATTACGCATAATCCTGCGAACCCACCACTCAGGAAATGGCTGAGGGAGCAACAAGTGGCACTCCATCGTAACCAGGTCATGAAGAGGGCTCTTCCTGAGTTGCCAGTCGTTGGAGAAAGAAACCCCAAAAATCTGCGAGCCCTTCTCATGCCATCAGTCATTCCTCCACACGTAGACAGCAGCCAAGCGCCAGGAGTTCTCAGGTGTGCCAAGATGTGTGTCACCTGTCGCGAGCATCTTCAGGAGGCCACCTGCTTTTCCAGTGCTGTGACAGGGGAATCCTTCCAGATCCGGCACCATATGACATGCACAACGTCTAATGTTGTGTATTTGTTGTATTGCCGGAAATGCCCCAGGTCGCAGTAGGCCTACATTGGGGAGACGGGCAACAGCCTGAAGACTCGCTTTGCTCTACACAGGAACCACATCAGGCAGAACGTGGGAACCCTGGTGACTCTGCACTTTAGCCAGCCAGACCACTGCCTGCAGGACATGAGGTGTCTGCCCATTAAAAAGCAGTTCCTGGATGACAGGAAGCGTAGGGAGGGGCGGGATAAGTTCTGGATGCATAAACTAAGATCAGAACATCCAACTGGACTGAACGACAAGACAAAGTCAAATCAACAACAAACACAAAAGAAAAAGAAAAAGTGATGGCCAAAAAAGGAGAACACGGAAAAATAAGGGGGTTGTGTGTGTGTGTCAAGTCAAGTCAAGTCAAAATCATCTTTATTGAGGGTTAAAGAATAAGCTAGCAAAGCTTTTTTTCATCCTGCCCTCATAAAAAAATACATATGTGTGTGTGTGTGTGTGTGTGTGTGTGTGTGTGTGTGTGTGTGTGGGGGGGGGGGGGGGCAGGATAGGGGGAGGGGAGGGTTGAGAGAAGGATGGAGAGGGGAACACAGATTTAGTGCTGAACTATACTGTGGGTGAGGGTGGGGGTGAGGGTGGGAGTGAGGATGGTACTGGGGGAGGAGATTTGAGGAGTAGGGGGTAGGGAAGAAGATGGTGAAGAGATAAAAAGATAGATCATGTACGTCGTTTCATTCAGAACAATTGTTCCGCCTATTTCGTCATACCATCACGACATTCAAAACATTGCTTTTCTACGTCACTCCATTCACTGGAGTCATAGACGTTTTGCTCAGGCCTAATAATACCTTTTGTTGATAAACAAATCGTGGTTTTAATTTACAAGAAACAATGTTTCATTACATAGGGTTTACTTGTCACTTAATTTTTCATAATTGTATTGACTTATCCTACATTTTCACTTTTTATAGAGAGAGGAGAGAGGGTAGGGAGAGGGTGATGTGTGTGTGTGTGGGGGGGGGGGGGGGAGTGGGGGGGGGGTGTTGTTGACAAGGCAATGATAAAGTTTAAAGATACGTCATTGTAGTTGGCTTAGTTTCTATGGAATGTCATCGTTCTACGTCATAAGTCTTTTTTACGTGATGTTTCTACCTTTGTCAGTTCTGTACCTTGAAAAAGAGGGGTTACCCTCTCGAAAGCTTGGAATAAAATTGGAACTAACGAAGGATTTGTTGTGGTTTTTTCCTTCAGATATATAAATAGAACAAATAAAGTCAGGGGGGGGTGGGGGGGGGGGGGGGGGGGGGGGGGGGGGGGGGGGGGGGGGGGGGGGGGGGGGGGGGGGGGGGGGGGGGGGGGGGGGGGGGGGGGGGGGGGGGGGGGGGGGGGGGGGGGGGGGGGGGGGGGGGGGGGGGGGGGGGGGGGGGGGGGGGGGGGTCGCCACTATGATTTTCTGAAGCGTTTCTATGATTAAAATAGAAAACCAGATGTTTGCCTTTTTACAAATGAGAGCTACATATATCTAGAAGGGTTTTTATGACCTATGTTTCCTTCTTTGGCGTCTGTATTTTCATTTTGAGGGTAGATTTAGTTAGATAACCGTAAAAACTTCGATTTTCTTCTTATTTTCGTTTTTGTTCTTCCGTTAGGTCAATAACGAATCAAACTACCAGCAGACACCAAACAAAGGTACTTTGTACCCTTAAATATTTAGAAAGGCTTCATAATAGACAGAGGGGTGGCTAAATCGAGATTTTCTTCTTTGGCGTATGTATTTGAGTTTAAGATGACTGAGGTATTTTTAATTTAAAAAAGTCCATAAAATTGTGAAGTTCATTGTTTTGTTTTTTGTTCTTTTCGCCTTTGCTGTTATTATAGATGTCATTCACCATATTCTTGTTCATCTGTGGCAAGCCATATAAGGGAGGCAGTACTTTAGAATCGGGGTGTGGGCTTTTGTACCAGTCTGAGAGGCCAAAAGGGTCTTTTTATCTATCCAGCAACAACTCTTCAACTGCTTATGATAAAATTCAAACAGGGAGTGACTAGTTCAATGTATCAAGGATGATGCTCGTTATCTCAGATGATAGCTAGGTATAATATGGCTGTAAATAACCATTGTTAACGGATTAAACTACCAACATAGTATTTTGGGGCTTTCTCTTGTAATTTAATCATAATATTAAAAACCTATTTACTAATCGAGATTGTGCCATTGAATGACTGTAAAGTTTCGTTATAAAGTAGTGATTTTCTTTCAAGATAACCGTTAAAACCGTAGAATTTTCTTAGATAAATATAAATTGCCATATCGTAAACTAATGGACATAATAATACTTATTGCGTTTTAATGCAAATAATGTCTTTTTCCTCAAGCTTGATGACCATTGACTCAATTCATTTGACGACCCAGTTTTAACGGTTGTAACTGCCAACAAAGATTAGTTTTTTCTTTTTATAAAGAAAATCTCGAGAACCGCGGAAAACGATTTGTATTGCAATTTATAAAAAAATACATGGACGAAAGAACGGCGTTAATTTTATATTCTGTATTCACATTATTGATTATATAACGGTTAAAATGCTCGGACTGGTTCCTTTCATATGTATTATATTAAAATAGATTCAGACAATTACTTGGAATGATATAATACAGAGAGAGAGACATACAGAGAGAGAGAGAGAGAGACAGACAGACAGAGAGAGAGAGAGAGAGAGAGAGAGAGAGAGAGAGAGAGAGAGAGAGACAGAGAGAGAGAGAGAGAGAGAGAAAGACAGACAGACAGACAGACAGACAATGGCAGACAGACAGACAGAGATAGGAAATCAAAAGAAATGAAAAATAAACACATGAAGGTGCTCATAGGACCCAGATATGCACCAATCATGCCTGCCCCATCAACACCAGAGCAGCCCTGCTCCAGCCCTGAAAGTCCATGTGTGTTACTGGTGAGCAGGCACACATTAGGTATACAGAGGCACATAGCTACTCCCGGCTTGTGACCATCCGATACGATGCAAAGGAGTCCTTGCGAAATGTTTCCACGGGTACACCTGCCCGTGTTTCATGACTGCAGAGCCCACCAGAAAAACCCAACACCCACGCATAAACCAGAACGCATCCAACAGCCCCCACCAAGGAGAGGCGAGGCCAGTGCAACTACAGACAAAGAGAGCGGGGGAGAGAGAGAGAGAGAGAGAGAGGGAGAGAGAGAGAGAGAGAGAGAGAGAGAGAGAGAGAGAGAGAGAGAGAGAGAGAGAGAGAGAGAGAGAGGACTGAAAAACTTTATTTAACAAGGATAAAGATTTTAAAGAGAGAGAGAGATAGAGAGAGAGAGAGAGAGAGAGAGAGAGAGAGAGAGAGAGAGAGAGAGAGACAGACAGACAGACACAGAGAGAGACAGAGAGAGAGAGAGACATAATGAAAGTGACAAACAGACAGACAGATACGGGAAGACAGAGACTAAGAAACTGAGAATGACAAACACAATCAGACACAGGAACAATACCCAAAATTCGACACACAAAGAATGAATGAAAGAATAGAAGAAAGAATGAATGAATGATGAACAAATGAATAAATGAATGAATGAAAGAATGAATGAATACAGAATAAGTATACAATACTTTTGTGTCATCCAATCTTCGAGAAAAAATAAATAAAGAAAGAAAAGACAACTAAAAACAAAAAATTCAATAAACGAGAACAACATGCAAATCAACAGAAAAGGAACACACATTATCAAATATAAACAGATACATAATGAAATCAGCGTTGTATATAGACACGTAACAAAATTAATTGGAGGTAAAGGGACAGAATATAAGTGAGCATGCAGGAAAGACAGAACATTGGAGTAAGAAAAGAAGAAGAGAAGAAGAAAAATAGGAGAGGGAGAGTGAGTGGAGAGGGAGAGTGAGTGGTGGGGCAGAGAAAGAAATAGTACAGGGAGACAGGCAAAGACAGAAACGGAAAACTGAGGAAGAAAGAGGCGGAAGGTGTAAAGGAAAGCAGAGAGAGAGAGAGAGAGAGAGAGAGAGAGAGAGAGAGAGAGAGAGAGAGAGAGAGAGAGAGAGAGAGAGAGAGAGAGAGAGAGGAAGAGCGAGAAAGAGACAGAGAGAAAAACAGACAGACCGATACAGAGAGACTGAGGCAGAGAAGTAGAGTACGCCCTATAGGCCTGCTAGCAAGAAATCATACTTCAGCTACGAAAGAAAATGGTATATCATGGGTTAAATATAATCGTTTTTTTGTTCATTTTGACAGTAAAATGGCATTCAAATACTTAATGCACTTTGGCAACCAAGGACATGAAATGGTTGACATTGTGAAGATATTTCGTGAAATATTCAGCACTAAGAAATGTTCCGTCATTCGCCGTTCAGCTCATGAGCCATATTAAAGTATGTAACGGAAAAAACAGATGTAACAATGTTGGATGTAATTAAATGATCGCAATGAGGCCTACTCTTCTGAATGTTTAAAATCAAAGGTCGCATAGCAATAAAATGTGTCTATCCAAATTGCTTTAAAATAGGTGCCATAATTTATGAGAAATCTGATAATTAAAATATTCCATTTTGATTTTTAAACATG
The DNA here is from genome assembly GCA_017654935.2 of Phymorhynchus buccinoides. Taxonomy (NCBI): domain Eukaryota; kingdom Metazoa; phylum Mollusca; class Gastropoda; order Neogastropoda; family Raphitomidae; genus Phymorhynchus; species Phymorhynchus buccinoides. Next base: position 5,709 of record JAGGCT020001999.1, read on the forward strand.
TTTATAATCTTTAATTACTGAATGAGCGCTTCTGGTCGCCCCACTGGTGACTACTCTACTCGCTTATAGCACTTTACTTTATCAATAGAAGGCAATAGTCTATTTTTTGCTGTGCAAAAGATAGTGAGTTTGACATTGCTTAGAAACAGCCTGTGTCAAGCGCTAATGACAATAACTTCGCCTAAAAAGCCCATTAACAGAATCATTGGAAGAACGTAGATGGGATAATATTATGTTCGACTTCTACACTTCAGCGAGGAGACTATAAAAAAAGGTCCTTTAATTTACTAAATTTGAATGAAAGAAATGTTAATGAGATTTGATTGAAGGAGAGCTATTGACTGTTTTTTACCGTTATTTAACTTTCAATTTTAACTGAAATTGCCATCTCCTTCAAATAATTAAGGAGGATCAGGTCTGAGCAAAAATATAAAACTAAACTACTGTGAAATAGTATTTGAAATATTCAGAATATGGAAATTTCGTTTGTAACCGTTAAAACCGTTAATTTTGTACATGACATATTTTTAATGGAAGAATGGACAAAAGAATGATCATATTGATTAAATCAATTTAATAAGCGTCTTTGTAATTATTAAACTGACTGTAAATTATGTCGTCTTTGTTGCATGAGTTAACAACCAATCAAAATCAAAGCTCTAAAACAGAAAGTTCATACCGGAAGTGAACAATTTTGGGCATGAAAAGGTTGTAGAAATACCAAAGATGTCCATGGCTGCTTAAACATCAACCATTAATAAATACTAATGGCCGTTTTAGACTAAAAAGTATCAGTAAAAGATTGGTTTTGCTGTTTTTTGTGATTTGTCCTAAGTTCAAGACAAAACAAACCGAAAGTACTTACACATTTCAGTAAGCCATGCTGTAGAACTCCCAAATCATCGGACCAATATTCCTGAATCTCACAATAGTAAACTTATTGGTTTATAATATAAATCGAGTTCTTTCTACGATTTTTACTACCCCATCCCCATATTTGACACTGACAAAATAGACCCCCTCATATATAGAGTATAACATAGTGTAGCCCTCATTTTATTTTTGGCAAACAATTAAATTTGAAAAGTACTCTCACCAAACTTTCAGAAAAATATAGTGACCAATCTCCCCCCTCCCCCCCGCCGGGGTGAGGGGGGTCTATGGACACATGTAGGTCTAATGAGTTTGACAGGGAAAATGTGTTTGCTTGATTAGAAGCGAGTTTTCTTATAAGCGAGTTTCTTATCAGCGAATTCGGCTGTTGTAGTAGTAGTAGTAGTAGTAGTAGTAGTAGTAGTAGTAGTAGTAGTAGTAGTAGTAGTAGTAGTAGTAGTAGTAGTAGTAGTAGTAGCAGCAGCAGCAGCAGCAGCAGTAGTAAAAAATGCTTGGATGTTCTAGATCTGGGTATCTAACTTTCGCTACCTTGCGGCGGTAGAATAGCTTTAACATAATTGTTTTAGGAAACTTTTCACTGCAAGCAATACTTTGTTTTTAATCAGCGATCTATTTTCAGTTTAAAACTCATTCTACCCTATTTACGAGCATACTTGTAAACTCACGCCAACCATATCTGCCCGTTTACGAGTTAAACTCGTGATACAAACCCATCTTCAAACTGAAGCGTCTAGCTTGGTTCTCATCCTCAAATTGTTCACTTTGGTAGCTTTAGTCTGTTTATAGACACTTCCTTTCCGGTCATGCTTAGATGTTTTCGATTTTGGAGCAGATAGTTTTTTCGATGATGGGTTGATACCTATTATGTCTGAGTAATGAAACGGCAAGCAACATTGTGTTTGGATTGAAAAAGACACAAATAGCGATTGTATCGAGTTTTTAGTGAATGTAGGTGAAGTAGAAAGCTCTACTTTCGATCATTACATAAAGAACAAACCTTTTCTATATTACTTGTGTGTGTGTGTGTGTGTAAAAGAGTTATGTTTAGAACTGCAAGCCACATTTAAAATTCTTTCAAACTTTGTAAACTTTAAAAACGCGCATTTGACTATAACACCTTAAAATCTTAAAGCAATACGGCGAATTGTTGCACAGTTATAGCAGTTGTTCTAAACATTTTTACAGTTATGCTCAAAGCTCTCTGCACAGCTGGGCCAGGGAAGATCAATGCGGCTGCACGGATGGGGTAGAATGTGTTAAGTGCAGTTTCTCGGGTTGGGGGTGGAGGTGGTTGATTGTGCCCTCTTTTGCCAGTTTCTTGGCTATTTTATTCTTATAAACATAACAGCGTGATGGATTCCAGCACATGTCTACACATGCCCTTCAGATATGATATAAATCAAGAAATACTTTATGTAAACAAGAAAATCATCCCCTTTCACATTAACTTTCCGGGGTTTTCAAGCTGTAATGTACTAATTTGGACTGTTTTAGCAAAATGGTAAATATTGCAGCATCGGTATCATGCAGATAGCCAAGAGAGATAACTAATAATTGCCTGCAATACTGCCGTGAATTTAGAACATTCATTTTTCAAGACAAAGACGTTTTTTTAATTTTTTTACATTAACGTTTTCGCTATATGTTTTGACGTTCTTGGTTGTCCGTTGCATCTCAACCGACAGGAGGGGAGTAACTATTCTTTTCAAGTGCGCATGGGCTGCTTTCACGGAAGAAACAGTGACATACTCTCTAAAAGATAGAAAACACAATGTCATGGCGGGTTGCTTGGTAGTGAATGTCTTTGCGTTTGGTGGGAGTGCAGAGTGATGTCTTGGGTGAATGGATTCGTCCATGGTGCTAGAATAGTTAAGGATCACAAATCTAGTCCTTTACACTGTTTTGAGGCTGAGCCAAAAAAGATGATGAGGATAATTATACTATTAGCAAATACCTCTTAATAGCTAGTTTTCAAAGATACTCTTTTATTTCAGAATATAATAAAAGACTGACCTTGCCATCTTTCTTTAGGACGATGTTATAAATTTTAAATTTCTGGGATAAAACAGACACAATTGGTATATAGTTAAAATTGATAATAGTATCAATAGCACGTGTTTAAAGTAAATCACCTAGATATATAATTTTTCAAATGGGAAGAGATTAAGAAAGCTTCTGTGCTTTTTATTTTTAATTGTTTTTAATAGAAAATTTCTTCTCCGATCAAGATTAATTTCGTTTGTCACTGAACAGGCTTCTAGTGACATAAGATGGTTGCTTGTAGCCAGCTTACGTTGATCTTCAAGTGATAGCATGTTAGCTTCTCTCTATATATTAGCAGCATTATTAGGATTGTTTTATCAACTTTGCTGTGGGAACTTGCAATTTGAAGGGGGAGGGGTTGTAATCTCTGAGGGGTTTGGAAGTAAAATTATTGTCCATTAGTCAGTTTAAATCGAAGAAAACTGATATCATTCCTAGCTCTTGAATACTTTGTACTGTATATTAATAAAAAAATATTGGCCTGACCTTTGTTTTGTTTTGTTTAGAAGGCGTTAAGCATGGAACCATTTATTTAATTATATTTTGGGTTCAAATAAGCATCTAATTAATTTCATACCCCCCTCCCACCTCCTTTAATTAACAAATCAAAGACAGATCGAGAGGAACATAGAAGAGATACACACTGAATAGCTAACCTTCGGGTGTTTCCATTGGTTTTCTGAACATTCAATCAAGTTGAGATTTGGAGGAAGAACTCGATAGGGCGGAACATCGGGAGAGGCAAGGTCTGTGTGCAGGAGGATTACAGCAAGGCCACGAATCCATGGAGGGTCGATCTGTCTAGGTGGTAGTATGGAGCAGGCAATCATCGCCTTTGGGTGAAATACATAACGCGCGTTGCACAGGTTACAAAAAGTATTGGCGTACATAGGGCTATGGTAATTCAATCCAGCCATCACCGCAGCTCCTCTGGACCAATCAGAATCTTCGCAAGCCTGACGCACATGCTCCTGTTGTTTGGGCCAGTTGCCTGTGACGTTACAAGTCGAGATGACGTTGTTAGTATAAAATTTCAACGAATCCATGCAACTATAGGAGGGACTTTCATTCAGAAAAGATGGGTCGATGGCCTGGCAGATGTCGGGCAGACGAACAGCGTGGTTGTCGTAGTCAGCGTCGTTGGTGGCGTTGTAGAGGAACAGGTTCTGCTGACAGATCAGGGTCCACGCCTTCAGCGGGGAAAGATCGTGGTTACACCGGGCACAGTGGCGGTTGACGTACATGACACCAGTGGCTTGGTTGCTGACAGGTATCACCGTGTCCATGGTCCTGGGCAGTGTCTTGGCTTCTTCACACAGGGTTCGAGTTTGGTTGTAGGGGTAATCAGGGCCACA
>JAGGCT020001999.1:15000-20000 GCA_017654935.2 Phymorhynchus buccinoides
AGACGCCTCTGTGACTTTAACGTCCCTAATACCTAATAGGGCGCTCAGTACAAAATCCAATGTTTGCGTCATGGAAAAAAAGTAATTACACTGTATTTATTTCTGTGAAGCAATGATTGTGTTTTCTTGATAGGATCAAGATTAGAACAATCCAGCTGCAATCAGTTAGTCGTAGATACATGTAGCCTACTCGGATCAGACACTGAGTGACCAGGAGACCTACTCCCGTGCGAGGTTCCATAGAGTATTTTCAGTACAAAACAGTTTTATGACAGTTATTTATTACTGTGTGGATGTGAGTCCCTATGCTTACTGTATTCAGGTTTTCTGGTGTTTTTGTTTTATTAATGTTGTTTTTTTGTTCACTTATTGGTCCGTTCCACTCCTTTATTTCTTGTAAGGCTGAGTGTTCATTATTATATGCGTAAGTTCCGCGCATAAACCCATGCGCAAAAAGCAAAACAATAACGAATATGGAAGTAAGAAATATGAAAGAGTGTACCCATTACACGCGGAAACACAGACAAGATCTACATCTCTTTCAAAGAACACTGAGGGAATGCTTTCCTCAGTTACACATAGTTTCGAGTGAACGAGGTGGGCACATACATCAACCCCCAAGACCAACAAAACTACGGGTTCTGAAGATCCGCCCTTCATCAGGGTAGGGCACATCTATTTCTGCCCATCTAAGTCCTCTCTATTTCTGTCTTTGTTCATATTTTTGTATGTCTGACTCTTTGTCTGTCTGCTCACCTTTCTCTTCCCAGGCCAAAGGCCTCACATGAATATTTCATGAGCTCAGGAGTTATCTTTGCATGTTAACAGCAAGCATGAAACATGGCCACTGTATGCCAATACTTTTACTATTGTAAAATAAAGGTTCATTATATTTTGTTTCATTTCATTTCTATCTTTCTCTCCACCTCTTTCACTCTGTCTCTGTCTCTTTATCTCCTTCTCTCCCTGTCTCTCTTTTACTGTTTCAGGTCTTTCTGTTACAAAAAATAATAATAACAAAATGTTAGAATATTCTGACGCACATTCTGAACTATGTTCTGAAGAGGTGAAAAAGAAGGTACATGAAAACAGAGTATGGTCAAGAGTTAGATTAGCCTACGTTGTTTCTGAATGTTTGCATATTTGTTAATGCTTGTTGTCTCCCTACTATGTTACAATATTCCTATTTCATTGATTGTTTTTAGCACCAAGTGCAGAGTCGGAACGGCATTTCTACATCGACATTGACCTTTCACAGTGATGACTTCATTGAAGGCTGGTTCCCTGCCAAACTGGACGTGGATCCTAGAGACAGGACCAACACTCCCATCCGATGGGTGAGGTCCTGGATTTGTGACAATATCGTCCTTTACCCGAATGGCTTTTATGATTGGTTGTCATTACTAGTCTGGATTTGAGGGTAATGCTAAAGTGATAGCTGTAAGCTTTTACGTGCATGATTTATAATAGTAATAGGAAATCGAGGTACAGAGAAATTCCAGAGTTTTGACATTCGTGTCCTCCTGTGTTGTGAGATAAGTCTCTATTCCTGCATAATATTGATACGTGTGTTTGTTTGTTTGTTTGTTTGTGTGTGTGTGTCTGTGTGTGTGTGTGTGTGTGTGTGTGTGTGTGTGTGTGTGTGTGTGTGTGTGTGTGTGCGTGTGCGTGCGTGTGCGTGCGCGCGTGCGTGTGCGTGTGCGCATACACGCGCATTATGTGTGTGTATGTGCGTATGTGTGTGCGCGCGCGTGCGCAGAACATAAGTGAGAGAGCGTGGGAAGGAAGAGGACATTATTTTAGTATAGGGAAGCTTGTGGTAACACTAGTTTCTGCCTCATCACATTCATCCTTTGAAACCACCCCTTAAAAAACACAGAAATCCATTTTCTCTCGTTCTAAGTCTTTTTTTTAATTCAAAGATATCAAACATAATTTAACAGTACTATAGAAAACGCAACAACAAATAGTCAAACATTACGTGTCCGGGGCTGTTGAAATGGATTCCAATAGGATCCCATGTCCATCACAAGCATCATCCTGGGGCTACACCCCCCCCCCTCCTTCCCTCACATAGTGCCTAGCAACTCGTAGACGAATAGTCATGTTTGGAAATGTACATATTGTTAATATGTAAGTATTTGTGTGTATGAATGCGTTCACACCCGTGGCATATGTGCACATGTGTGGGTGTATGTGCATGTGGGTGTGGGTGTGTGTACCTGTGTTTGCATATGTCTGTGTGCATAAGTATTTATGTCACTTTACTTTTCTAACTTAGATTTGTTTATAAATAGTATGCATATGCCATGCAACGTGATGTTCAAATCACGAACAAAATGTTTATTCACTGTGTGTACGTGTGTGTACGTGTGTGTACGTGTGTGTGTGTGTGTGTGTGTGTGTGTGTGTGTGTGTGTGTGTGTGTGTGTGTGTGTGTGTGTGTGTGTGTGTGTGTGTGTGTGTGTGTGTGTTTGTGATTGTGTGTGTGTACGTGTGTGTGTGTGCGTGTGTGTGTGCGTGTGTGTGTGTGCGTGTGTGTGTGTGCGTGCGTGTGCGTGCGTGCGTGTGCGCGTGTGCGGTTGTGTGCGTTTGTGCTTATCATATTCTACAGAGTTAACACATACTCAGTGTCTCAACTTTGCCATTTGTAGGCTCTCCTTTTTTCCATGATTATTATGAATTGTATTCAGTCTCTCTCCTTTTTGTTTGTTCTTCTTTTTTTGTGTGACTTTTCTACTCAGTTTTTCTTTCCTATTTTGCTACCTTCTTGTCGTCGCCACACTGAAGACGGGCTTAAGGCCAGAAACGTTTGTCTTGTTTCCAATAAAAGGGACCTCAATCTACCAGCCTCCAATTGAGTGTTTTTTGTGCCTTAACTGATCCCAGTGGTCATTTATATTCTCAAGTACAAACTCACAATTTAAGTTCAACGAGACACGGCATCGCAATGAAAACCTCCACCAAGGAAGCACAGGGTGACCGAGTGAGCGAAGCAAATGAAGGATCCCTGGAGATTGCATTAAGATTCGAAGCCCAGGCGTCATTATTTAGACTCGAGAATTTGGTATCACAAAGACGAAGGTGAGCCTCTTTTACATGCTTTTGAGAAGAGAATTTCAGGACATAGGCGGTGCGTGCCTCTGCTTTATAAATGATACCACTTGTATAATTATACAGTTCTGCATGTCGCAGGGAAAAAAATACTGGAAGAAATAAATGTGTAAAACGATTTTATAGGAAAAGTTGGAATTGTAGCCTACATTTCACCGATAAATTGTTAAACCTTCCCACGGAAAATCAATATTATAAGCTTAAATATGTTGCGTGCAAAGTAGTAACATTTGCAAGATAACCTTATTGATCAACTTGCGCATTTGGCTTCAATTGTCAAAGACAAAAAAAAAATCACCATTGTTTTAGAGTTATGCACGAACAGCAGATGACATTTTCTACTTGGAGGGAAGAATTAGACGGTCACACGAGGTCATCAACACCCGCATGTTTAAGAAATTCTCGAAATTCCTCAAAACTTGTGAGCTCAGTGATCAATGTTATTGGCCTATTCTCCTGCCCCCCCCCCCCCCCCCCCCCCCCCCCCCCAACCATTCCTGCAAATAATGTTCTGCTTTGAGCTCCTCCGAATTGGGAATGTGTCGGCTGCATGCATCAGGGAGATCAGTGAAAACTGAAAACCGGACACATACGTACTTTACCCATTATGGCCATATGACCTAGGAACACAGAAGAAGAAGAAGAAGAAGAAGAAGAAGAAGAAGAAGAAGAAGAAGATGATGAAGAAGAAGAAGAAGAAGAAGAAGAAGAAGAAGAAGAAGAAGAAGAAGAAGAAAAAGAAGAAGAAGAAGATGATGATGAAGAAGAAGAAGAAGAAAAGAAGAAGAAGTAGGAGAAGAAGAAGAAAAAGAAGAAGAAGAAAATGATGATGAAGAAGAAGAAGAAGAAGAAGAAGAAGAAGAAGAAGAAGAAGAAGAAGAAGAAGAAGAAGATGATGATGATGAAGAAGAAGAAGAAGAAAAGAAGAAGAAGGAGAAGAAGAAGAAATCTAATAAACATCTGATTTACAATCTCTTCGAAATCCACACAAATGGTTTCGATGTCTCTGTTTCCACATGGAATTTATCAGGTCAATCCTAATTCTTTTAGCGCACGACTTCCAGAAAGCGGAGGGACTATTTGTATGAAACAGGCCTCGGGATTCCCACGAGAAATTAAAAAAAAGGAATAACACATAAGGGCATTAAAGATAAGACAACATCCTGACCCCTAACGTGTCATACAAGAAATACATTGGATTTTTATTTATCTCTTGTGTCACTGTGTCAGCAATTATACCGCCCCTCCCTACCCCTGTTTCAAACTGTTCAAAAACGACATTATTATTTAACTTTTTATCTAAGTTTTGAGTTTGTTTTTACCAAAAACGTGATCTGCTTGCTTTAGGTTTTAATTCTTAAATAGGGAAATGGGTTAATAACGTACGCAGTAATGTTTCGTAAAACATGTAGAATATTACAGTTGAAAGAAAAGGCTGATATCGATAAGAGAAGATTATCCACGTAAGACGCAGAGGAAAGTTATATAAGATGAGAAAATACGCATCGTTACTTTGAAAATCTCTCACACGATAGTGACTAATAGATAGCCGAGTTCCCTCATACACACAAGCATGTATGCACGCATTGTGAAATGTTCTACTATTGTACAGCTCTCATGTTATAGTAATGGGAATCATGGTACAGTTTAGTCTCTTATAGAAGACTACGACTCAAACGAGAGGGCTTTTACACTGACTCTGCAGCCAAAGGGATGGGACATTCCCCAACTCCCAACGCCAGCGGTCCTCAAATCCAATTGGCCGAGAGAGGGGGGGGGGGGGTACCCTGGACAAGACACAATAAACACATTCTAGCCCAGCCCGCCGGAACAGCATCTGCCCCTCTGCTATCTGGCAGTCATGGTCGGTAACGATTGAATGGCAT
>JAGGCT020001999.1:35000-37500 GCA_017654935.2 Phymorhynchus buccinoides
GTTCTCTGGAGATAACTCCATTACCGACATGGAGTTGACGGTGTGCTCCAGTTGGTTCAATCTGTGTTTGACATGGATGGATGGAGTGGAGCTGAGGTGACTGTGACCGGTTTTGTAGAGAGATCGACGGCACTGAAGGCGCGTACGTTTGCTGACAGGGGACTTCCCCTTCTCCTGCGATCTCCCCCCATCGTCCACGAGTTGATCGACCTTCGGAGCGGGCGGAGGAAGCGTGACATCTTCAGCTGTTGGCTGGTCGGCATCAGGGGTGGACAGGGGTGGGGGCAGTGCAGGAGCAGAGGAATCAGCAGCAGCCCCAGCCTCAGAGTGTTCCGCCTGGTCGTTCATTGCAGCCAGGTCAAACAGGCTCGCATAGGGAAATTGGGTCAGAAACCGAACTGATCAAATGTATAGGTGCATCAAGTAGACACTTTTCTAGTTTTTCAGTGTCTTTGTCCTCATGAAATCGGTAATAAACTGTTTCAGAGGTTCACACGAAGTGGTATCCCACTGTGGACAGTCAGTGCCTTGGCGTAGGAAGGTTCCCCCAGACTGCACTGTAAAATACAGCGTCAGTGTGACGGATTTGTGAGATGGAGTAGTAATCCGAAGGGCAGTTCTTGCCAGAGAAGGGGGAGGGGGTAAGGTACGATGAAGGGCGATGAGGTAAAGGCCGATTCATCTGGATCATAGTCCCAATACTGGATGGGAACTTCGCTATCATCACGGATGGCAGAATATCGAAATAAAAGGCAGTTTCTCCACGTTTCTGGGGCATCATTGGATTCAGAGCCGGCCATATTTACACTCACGCCACATTCATTAACACAGTACGAACGGCATCGGACTGTCGTGACTTGAAACATGTGATTCACATGACCATAGCATCCATGGAATCATTCCGTGTCATGGTGGAATGAAATAAAACTCCAAAGTCGCAACGGCCGACACCTACACCACAACACTGCACGTTTTCACACTGTCACTTTACTAAGGAACAATTCCCTCTCTCCCTCTGCGTGCGTGCGTGCGTGCGTGTGTGTGTGTGTGTGTGCGTGTGCGTGTGCGTGTGCGTGTGCGTGTGCGTGTGTGCGTGTGCGTGTGTGTGTGTGTGTGTGTGTGCGTGCGCGTGTGCGTGTGCGTGCGTGTGCGTGCGCGTGTGTGTGTGTATGTGTGCGTGCGTGTGCGTGTGCGTGTGCGTGCGTGTATGTGTGTGTGTGTGTGTGTGTGTGTGTGTGTGTGTGTGTGTGTGTGTGTGTGTGTGTGTGTGTGTGTGTGTGTGTGTGTGTGTGTGTGTGTGTGTGCGTGCGTGTGCGTGCGTAATTTGGTTGCTTGAATTTTTAAATTAAACACCACCTGTAGGATTCAGAAATGAAAGTGCAGTGCCATTGATATTCATATCTTTACCATCCTCTCACCTTGACCTTCATTCTATGTATGTTTTAGCATAACAACGTGGAGCTGAACGGTATATCCACCACGAACGTGACCTTTCACAGCGATGACATCATCGACGGCTGGTTTCCGGCTTCCATAGGATGCGCCGCTAAACACTACAGACTCTCCCCCATTCGACGGGTGAGGGCCCTATGGATTTTTGTCCCTTTCTCGTTTCGTTTTTTTATGTTTTGTTAGTTTATAATTAAACTTTTAAGGTCTTATATTGGATGAAGGAATATAAGGCTGTTGACCTTAACGTTTGACCTTATCTCTTTGAGGGGTGGCGATAGACCGTGAACCATTGGACGTATAGGGGAAGACGGGGTAAAAAGCGCATGGGCGGGTAAGAAGCCCACCCCAATTATCTCATGAAACGAAGCAAATTTCAGTCTCATTTTGCCCATGAGACGAGCGTTAATGTCTAGCATTCGTCTCATGGGCAAATTTGACTGAAAGTTTCTTCATTTCATGAGATAATTGGGATGGGCTTCTTACCCGCCCATGCGCTTTTTACCCCGTCTTCCCCTACCCACATAATCATATATATATTTTTTATTTTTTATTATCAGCGTCGCCCAGGAAATGCAATGGAAGACATATTGATGACGCTTGACCTTGACAACATTTGACCTTGTGGCCGTAGATGTATACAGTTACTAAACTATACAATTTTCTTGACAGGCATGCTGTGCGAGACTATTTAATTGTTTGTGTGACTAAGCGTGGATAAGTGAAACGGGGGCTATGCCTGCCGCTCGGCGACATAGTTGTTTAATGTTTAATTGGCTTTCAGTCAGTGTTGTTTGTGGGTACCATACTTGAAATGGTTGATTGTTTTTCTCATGGTTGTAATCACATGCAGTGTGTGTGTGTGTGTGTGTGTGTGTGTGTGTGTGTGTGTGTGTGTGTGTGTGTGTGTGTGTGTGTGTGTGTGTGTGTGTGTGTGTGTGTGTGTGTGTGTGTGTGTGTGTGTGTGTGTGTGTGTGTGTGTGTGTGTGTGTGTGTGTGTGTGTGTGTGTGTGTGTGTGTGTGTGTGTGTATGTGTGTGTGTGCGTGCGCG
>JAGGCT020001999.1:42500-50000 GCA_017654935.2 Phymorhynchus buccinoides
ACACATGACTAAAGCGTGCACGTGCAAAAGAAAACTATAATTACAGTTAAGTGATAACAGTTTACAATGTCAATGACGTATCAGGAAAAAGAAAAAGAATGTTAAAAAATAACTCAATTTATTTTTCTCTCAACATAACATCAGCTAGCAACTGTCACACAGCTAGCAACTGTCGTGCTAGCAATTTTTCAGCTAGCAACAGTCGCGCTAGCAATTGTCCGGCTAGCAATTATTCAGCTAGCAATAGTCGTACCTAGCAACTGTCCTGCTAGCTTGGAAACAGTTTAGCTAGCAATCATCCGCTAGCAATTGTCAGCTAGCAATTATCCGCTAGCAACTGTCGTGTATCCGTGTTGGTACATAGCAGTGTACTGTAGTACACGGAAAAGCAATGGTTGCGCAAATGCTGGATCATATGGGCTTTGAGCTCCTCCGGAATTGGAATGCGTTGGCTGCATGCAGCGAGGAGACCAGTAAAAACCGAAAACCAGACACATACGTACTTTACCCATTACGGCCACTTAACAAAAACTAACACTTAAACTGTGGAGGTTCTTCTCTAGCGCAGGCCAACATGAATTCTTACCAGTAGAAGAACAGGTTAGAAGAAATATGGCACCAGACTTTCACAAAACTGAAAACAATACTCACCTTATTAATGACCCCTCAAACTTGCCCAGCTTGCTCTCTCTCTCTTACAAATATCAATCAATTAACTGTAGCAGCAAAGGAAACAAACACACTTTAACCTAAACCACTTACTGTTCATTTACACAAACGACTCAAAGATAGATGAACACCAAATAGGATGTGCCTCCAGCGTCCCTAGCCTTAAGATCACCAAATCATTTATTTAAACTAAGCAGTAAAATGTCAATATTCAGCGCAGAATTGTGGGCGATTCTGGAAGCCTGCTCTTTCTCATCAACAATGTAGGTAACCCACAAGTAACCTACAAAACAAGTATTGTAATTCTTACAGATTATTTGTCCTCCTTCATGGCATTACAAGGCACCGACTATATCAGATCAGAGATTACAGGGCCTACAGAAATCCAACACCTCATTCACCAAATCAAAATAAAGGGAATAGATGTATCATTATTATTATTATTATTATTATTATTATTATTATTATTATTATTATTATTATTATTATTATTATTATTATTATTATTATTATTATTATTATTATTATTATCCTGGATACCCTCTCACCTTGGACTCTCCGGAAATGACCAGGCAGACTGGGAGGTCAAACTGGCGGCAACCGGTCAGTCTGGCCATTACATCAAGCGAAGCTATGAATACATTCAAAAAGGCAGCGTTCCAGGGGTGGGCAAGGGAGTTGGAAACCTTCGCCAAGGCCCGCTTCCTGGGATCACCGAATAGTTAATGGGGGGCTGTTCCTTCCTATTCCATCACATGTCCTCTCCCGGATTCACCGGCTGAGAACTACATAATTTTATATCAAACTATTGCACATACAAAAATATATCCTGCTATGATTGTAAAGACACCTTAAACTTTGATCATCTATTCATCCCTTGTATAAGTATCAAAACAGAATCATCCAAATTTATAATGAAAGTAAAAGATCACCAAATTCCTTTCACTGAAAATAATATCCTTACTAAAGGCTTTAGTAAAGGTCCCCCGGCCGAGATGGTCCCTCCTGGTATGGTTTGCGGAGGCTCTCTGCCAGACCTCCTTTGGATATCAGTATTAAATAAAACTCCAGAATTTCTAAACTAAAATCTTGGTTTGATTATTTCTAACCTCCAAACATCTTCTACATAATTTATGTGCTGGGGTCCTGCCCGAAGCGCGGGCTTGGCATCTTTCCCCATTCCAGACCCGCACCAATTAAATACCTATTTTTTAACAATACATTATCTAAACTATATACGCGCGGGCAGTCACATGCAACACACACAGAGGCCAATGTTTAACTGTATCCCCTTCCCCCGGCGTCTGGTGTCTGCTGTGCATCATGGACAGCACCCTCGTAATCGCTCCACCGCTTACGACGGCGAGGGGACTTCCCCAGTGCATGTGAGGACTATTGACCTATCCTTTGGGGATTTCCCTCTAGAGGTTGACCTCCTTGCACAGGGCTAGCTCCCTGAGGCGAAACCTTTATGACCAGGTATGTGCATATGTGTGTGTGTGTGTGTGTGTGGGGGGGGGGGGGGTGTCGCACGGGGCAAAATAATCGTTAACCTGTACAGCAATAACAAGCCTTGGACACCCATACAGTAACGAATTGCATGATCCCATGCAACCGAAATTCAGCGCCAAATGTGAATATGGCCAGTATAAAGATCCCCACTCCTAACAAAATCAGCTACATACCTCTTTATAGTATATAAACACGCGTGCAAAACTTTAATAACAAAACATGTTTATAACCATGTACATTCTTAACTCTGAATTTAGCCAAACGACCCGCAATTTCTTTTGTGATTTTGCAAGGGCCAAAGGCCCGAAAATTTAAAATAAAATAACAATGAATTATCGGGAGAGTCAGAACAAGATCCAACAACCTGCTTTTCTTGGTTCACCAGGAGCACAGACCTGTGTCAATCACCCTCGGCTACAGACCTTAGACCCTACCTGCTGCAACAGATAGGAGGGTTTGGTGGCAAAACCGTTTCTCTCCATCCCTGACCCACCCCATTGAAAAAAGTCTATTGTCCTTTGGTTTAAACAGGTCTTTACTCCAAGATATTAATAGAGAATGTTAAGTCTACTGCTAACGCATCTCTCCTTTGTTTGCGGTAAACATTTGCGTTTATGTTTACATGTTGCGAATTGTAGTTTTAACTTCACCGGGCTTCAACACCATCCCCTATCAAAATAGGGTAGGGGTGGTCCTTCTATCCACCCATTCAGTTCGCAGTTGTTGGTGTCAACTCAGCCTCATTTGGTGTAATTACCTATTTCTCAAAATTATTTTCTATTTATTGATTGTATCACTATGCTAGGACATTTTCATCTTAGGTTGGTTAGGCTATTTGTTTTACTTCCCCCAAAAAAACTAGCTGTAAACGTCGCTGATCGAACCCTCACCCTCTGACACATATTTCACTTTTGTCGACTTCCTGTCATCTGCTACAATTTATTGTCCTAAGTTTCTTCCAAGTTTTATGATTCTAAACGCTGCAACCTCGAGGATCAGTTTCATCATCTGTTTTGATAAACTGCTTGTGTGTGTGCTGAATAGCATTACTTTATTATATTTTACTGTTTGCTGTGATGCTATCTTTATCATGTTCTTTATTAATGTTTACATATTTGTGTGTATGTGTGTGTGTGTGTGTGTGTGTGTGTGTGGGGGGGGGGGGGGGGGTAGATGGGAGTGTGTGTGACAAACTAAATTGGTCGATTGGTCACGAAAGCCTGAGGAAGTGTTGGAATAAACACGAAAGCTTGTTTGCAATGAACAGTGTTGCGTTTTGGTTGTTCATCTTAAACTAAATTGGTCTATCTGTAGGCCTATAATAATTATGTTCTTTTATGCATGTATTTTATGTCTTAGTTTATAATATGTCTCGTCAGTTTTAGATTTAAGTGCACGCTGAAAAAAGATTTTCTTCATTTGAAGACAATAAATATTTTTTGAATTGAATTGAATTGAATTGATCTGAATCGAGAGCTCCAAACCAAATATTGTTCCAAGTTCTGAATTTAGATACGTTGCCTATCATCAAGTGTGCCAACCAAATAGGGTGCCTCACAAAAGATGCAATTTTCAGTAAAATGATGAAGGCTTTCGAAACAAGATGCAATCTGAACGAAAGAAGAAGACTTACATTGAATTGTTAAATGGGTGTTTACATGTTGAGTTGCTTTAATTTAAATGCGTTGAGATGCGGAATCGATCACGCATGAAGTACGCCTCCACCGTCATGACGTACGTATCTTCCACCGTTTGAATCCGTTTTTCACGCGAGAAATGACGATACGTAGTGTATCTCGTGCACCACCGTGGAGTTAATGGAGGATTTTAACTTTACGGTGTGTGTGTGTGTGTGTGTGTGTGTGTGTGTGTGTGTGTGTGTGTGTGTGTGTGTGTGTGTGTGTGTGTGTGTGTGTGTGTGTGTGTGTGTGTGTGTGTGTGTGTGTGTGTGTGTGTGTGTGTGTGTGTGTGTGTGTGTGTGTGTGTGTGTGTGTGTGTGTGTGTGTGTGTGTGTGTGTGTGTGTGTGTGTGTGTGTGTGTGTGTGTGTGTGTGTGTGTGTGTGTGTGTGTGTGTGTGTGTGTGTGTGTGTGTGTGTGTGTGTGTGTGTGTGTGTGTGTGTGTGTGTGTGTGTGTGTGTGTGTGTGTGTGTGTGTGTGTGTGTGTGTGTGTGTGTGTGTGTGTGTGTGTGTGTGTGTGTGTGTGTGTGTGTGTGTGTGTGTGTGTGTGTGTGTGTGTGTGTGTGTGTGTGTGTGTGTGTGTGTGTGTGTGTGTGTGTGTGTGTGTGTGTGTGTGTGTGTGTGTGTGTGTGTGTGTGTGTGTGTGTGTGTGTGTGTGTGTGTGTGTGTGTGTGTGTGTGTGTGTGTGTGTGTGTGTGTGTGTGTGTGTGTGTGTGTGTGTGTGTGTGTGTGTGTGTGTGTGTGTGTGTGTGTGTGTGTGTGTGTGTGTGTGTGTGTGTGTGTGTGTGTGTGTGTGTGTGTGTGTGTGTGTGTGTGTGTGTGTGTGTGTGTGTGTGTGTGTGTGTGTGTGTGTGTGTGTGTGTGTGTGTGTGTGTGTGTGTGTGTGTGTGTGTGTGTGTGTGTGTGTGTGTGGTGTGTGTGTGTGTGTGTGTGTTGTGTGTGTGTGTGTGTGTGTGTGTGTGTGTGTGTGTGTGTGTGTGTGTGTGTGTGTGTGTGTGTGTGTGTGTGTGTGTGTGTGTGTGTGTGTGTGTGTGTGTGTGTGTGTGTGTGTGTGTGTGTGTGTGTGTGTGTGTGTGTGTGTGTGTGTGTGTGTGTGTGTGTGTGTGTGTGTGTGTGTGTGTGTGTGTGTGTGTGTGTGTGTGTGTGTGTGTGTGTGTGTGTGTGTGTGTGTGTGGTGTGTGTGTGTGTGTGTGTGTGTGTGTGTGTGTGTGTGTGTGTGTGTGTGTGTGTGTGTGTGTGTGTGTGTGTGTGTGTGTGTGTGAGAGAGAGAGAGAGAGGTTTGCCCAACAAAGAGACAAACAGAACCAGAAAGATACAAAATAAAGGCACACGTATATTGGGTAAAGTGTTCATTATATTTACACACACACACACGCGCGCACGCACGCACACACGCACACGCACGCACGCACACATACACACACACACACACACACACACACACACACACACACACACACACACACACACACACACACACGCACGCACATATACAGTAATTCCTACCTTTGAGGTGATGCGAGGATGTAACACTTGTGCATTTAAAGACCCACTGACCCACCATGAATAAGTCCTTTTTTTTCTTCTGGGTAGCAGTGACCCACATACAAATGCCCCCAACTTGAAATTGAGGCTGCTCTTTAAAATGATGTTTCGTTTTGAATTTGGGGGCATTTGCATGGGAGTCAAACTTGATGAAAACAAGATTTATTACCAGCTATAAGAGGGAAAACACGTGAAACCCGTGATTTTGACACGTGATCTTGTGGGTCTTTGAGAAACAGCACAACATCCCGAAACTCATGGCAAAAGCGAAGTGCCAGCAAAATTCAAAACAGGCTGATTTGCGACCTCAAACGAAATTCACGAAAATGATCTTGTGGTCTAGGTTAGGCTAAAAGGCCCGCTACACTACATGCGATTCGCTGTCAGTGCGATGCGATTGTGACGATGCGAGTCATGATTCACGTGAAATACATCCGTCTAAATATAATTCTACTACTTTTTGCTCGTTTTACTCAAGTAGCCCCAATACATAAAATTTCACCTGAATCATGACTCACATCGTCACAATCGGATCGTACTGACAGCGAACCTTATGCAGTGTAGCAGGCCCTTAATTAAGTTTCTGTGGACAATGACAAGTCAATCCTTTTCTTCTTATTCCCGTACAGAATTTCCAGCAAGCGGAGGAACTATTTGTACAAATGTGGCCTCAACATCCACACGGGTAATATAGCATATGGATACTAAAGATAAGACAATGTTCTGACCCAAAATTGCTGGGGAAAAAACCTACAGTCATCAATATCTCGTGTGTTTTATGTGTGTCAGTAATTATATGTTTCCTGTTTCAAACAGGCCAAGCGACCATACTTTGATATGTTCTTTTTTTTTATTACTAACATGTCTTTCTGTCTTTCTCTTTCTCTTTGTCTGTCTATTGACAATGTTCATTTTCTATAGCTTGAACGACAGAGAACAGTTCTTGCTATCAAAGAGGCCTTACAGCTGGTTAAAAAACAAAAAAAAGGAAAATGTTTCACTAACCTCAGGGCCGGATCCAGGGGGGGGGGGGGGGGGCTGGGTTCCGTACCCTATCCACCCCCCCTCCGCTGCCAATAACAAAAAAGAAAGGAAAAGAAAAAGAGAGGGAGAGAGAGATTTAGAAAGAAATCATGGTACTGCTAAATTGTTCTTGGGTACCATTAATTTACATTTTTTGGCACTTTATTTTCTTTAAAAAGCTTCAGCCCGAGGGGGCGTTACCCCCTGACCCCCACAGGCGCGTTGCCCCTGGACCCCACTGGGGGCCTACGCCGACCCCCAGACCCCCGCCCTTGTTTATACCCCCCCCCCCCCTCTAATGTATCCCAGGTCCGGCCCTGAACGTGTTATGTTCGCATGCGTGCTCTCTCTCTCTCTCTCTCTCTCTCTCTCTCTCTCTCTCTCTCTCTCTCTCTCTCTCTCTCTCTCTCTCTCCTCTCTCTCTCTCTCTCTCTCTCTCTCTCTCTCTCTCTCTCTCTCTCTCTCTCTCTCTCTCTCTCTCTCTCTCTCTCTCTCTCTCAATGGAATATAGTGGGATGATGTTTTGAAGGCACCATATTACGATGCGACACACTCCTTAAATGGCAGCTATAACACAGTGGGAGACATTTTCAAAATGGTAATGCGAGGCGATACAGTCCGAAACCGATGGCCATAGTTTGAAAACCGCGAAGCGAATCGAGCGGGGCGAAGCTGCTAGCACCTTCTAAAGAAACGTGAGGTAGTGATCTTATGCTCGGTGTCCATCTGCGTTCTACCGAGGACCCAGCATGTTTGACAATCGTGTGAAAGGTAGCACACGCGTTGTTGCTTTTGACTCGCTGACAGGGGTTATGCACACAAGCAGGTCCGCTTATTTTGGTCTCCCTTCCCCCCAGACCCAAAACAACATGGGCGACAGCGGACCAAATGCGTACACAACGCACGCCAGTCGGTGTGAATGGCATGGCAGTAGGTGCGAGAAACCCCACAGAATGAAACAAAAGAGATGCTTTGTATTAGCCAGGGCCTGTATTCACGTTGAGATAGCATGAGACTTAGCATGATGCTAACTTAGAAGCTCTTCCAATGTCCTATAGGACTTTTGGAAGAGCT
>JAGGCT020002000.1:5000-17500 GCA_017654935.2 Phymorhynchus buccinoides
TTCCAATTTCAATGCGAGTAACCACGATTTCAAAGGGGAAAATAAGCTTGGATCAACCAGTAATATTGTCAAAACTGAATCATTGACAGTGTGAGTTTTGTTGCGCTTCTTATTTGCTATATTTTTTTCTAGGCAGCCCCAGGCCAGTAATGAAGTTTACCTAAGGCAGTGAAGTCCTGAAGGGGTTAAAGATAAGGTTTAATGCTGATATGCTGAGCATTTTGATGTCGTGATGTCATAATCAAAATATTATTGAAAAAAAGGAAGATAATGTTTATCTTATTTATTTTTAAGCTCTAGTAGTAGTAATTAATTATGCAAATGGCATCCGGGCATTACCACTGATTTTTTTCCAGGAGGAGGTTTCCGGAATCCCCCCCTCCCTCCCCCCTCTGCCCCAAGCATGTATCTTATACAAGGGTGAACGGTGAGAAAATGACTGGATTTTTGCCCTAATAATCACTACATTTCACAAATTTCCGGGGGCTTCTACAAAGGCACACTACCCCTTAACCCGGAAACTATGCAGCTCCTTAGACTCCCAGCGGACCCCCCCCCCCCCCACCCCACCCCCCGCCCCCGCCAATCACTTGGTCCATTCCTGTACGCCTAATGTACTTCTGATGCGCAAACGCTAGAGAGCAAAATATCAGTGATTGCGCTTGGAATTTTAAAAACCAGTCCCATCAGCGACAATGCCACCCAACAATTTATCAGTCCTAGTAAAAACAAGCGCGGATTCGCAATCGTTTGTGGCGTGCGACAATTGAAAACGAAACATCATTTTCAAGAGCAGCCTCAATTTGAAGTGCAGCCTCGATTTGAAGTGCGACAATTTTGTAGCCTCGATTTGAAGTGCGACAATTTTGGACCGACCGACAGACCGACAGACCGACAGACAGACAGACAGACAGACAGACAGACAGATTGACAAAGTGAGTTATAGGTTTGTGGCTTATGCCACAAACAACAATATATCGGTCCGAAAACATTTGTGTCAGTATTTTGGTTTTGCAATCATTATTTCAATCAATCAATCAATCAATAATTTTAATGATCCCTGAGAAAATTACAAAACACATTCACAGGCTCGATAAACACACAATACTAAAACATACATTATATATAACTCAAACATCACAGAGGGAAACAGCAAAAACATTTAACATCGTCCAATGAATAAAATGTAGACATTGATTAAATTTACATATAAGATATTAGGACAGAGACAAATATGTTATTTTACTGATAATAAACACGATCGCTGAATACTAAATTCCTTCCTTATTATAACAATACTGAATGCAAAATGGTGTTTTACGTCCTCTCGGTCATTGTAACAATACTGTAGGCTATATAGGGTGTTGTATAACATGTTGACAGAAAACATGGTGGTGTCTGTATTATAACAATCCTGTCGAACACCTGTTCATTGTTTCCAATAGCGCGAACATCTGTCTGTCAAACAGAAATATATGGTTATGGCAACAACCCGAGATTCTCTCTCTCTCTCTCTCTCTCTCTCTCTCTCTCTCTCTCTCTCTCTCTCTCTCTCTCTCTCTCTCTCTCTCTCTCTATCTATCTATCTATCTATCTATCTCTATCTATCTCTCTCTCTCTCTCTCTCTCTCTCTCTCTCTCTCTCTCTCTCTCTCTCTCTCTCTCTCTCTCTCTCTCTCTCTCTCTCTCCCCTCTCTCTCTCTCTCTCTCTCTTTCTGATTGACACTCTCTGTGTGTATCTCTCTGTCTGTCTCTGTCTGTCTCTGTCTGTCTCTGTCTCTGTCTCTCTGTCACTCTCTCTCTATCTATCTCTATCTATCTCTATCTATATCTGTCTCTGTCTGTCTTTGTCTGTCTCTGTCTCCCTGTTTATCTGTCTCTCTATATGTGATTGGTATCGTAATCAACTTTGATGGAGGGGAGTTAATTAGAAAGAGAGTATCCACCCTCTGTTCAATTTCGTTCTCTCTATCTCTTTTTTTTTTCTTTCTTTTTTTAAAAGACAGAAACATTCTATATATTGGTAGCTTCAGTGTAGAATAAACGAGATTAGATTACATTATAAACTCGATTCACCGACATAAGTAATTTCGCTTGTGGAAATAACAGCTCCAACAAAAAAACTTTATTCGTGTTACGTGTTTAAGCTGGAAGATTTCAAGACTGTAAGGGGCCCCTACACTATAATAATAATATTATGTGACCAGGCACTACAAAAGGGACATTAAGTCGCTGGGCTAGTTTCTCACAACAGGCTTGGAAAGTTACAAATATCATTTTTTATCAATGTTGAGTTATGGGTATTTTCGTGTTCTCTAGCATCTTATCTTTCATATTTATAAAGGACAATCTTTAATATGGCCTTTGAATGGTCTTATAAATGTTTTAAAACGAGCCGGTCAGTGATTTTCTTCAGCTAGGCTAGACTTTAGACAGTGTTTTCTCAAAATGGCCGACACTCACCCTACTAACTTTAAATGTTCATAACTCTGGAACAGAAAAAGCTACAAGAATGGTTCTTGTATAATTAGAAAGAGAATTGTCTTAAGTTTCCAAAAGTATAATTTTCTCAGAATAGTCAGTTTGACACTTAATGTCCCTTTCGTGGTGCTGGATCACATATGCGATTCAATCCCAACGCGATGCGATTCGACACTTGTGTGGCGTGATTCTCCTGAAATTCAACTGTATAGATAAATATGATGAAATCCTGCTAGTTTTGTTCACTATATTTTGTAGTCCCCCGTACATGAATCTGATGAAATATCTGTATTTTTGTATCAGACATTTTAT
Organism: Phymorhynchus buccinoides; assembly: GCA_017654935.2. Lineage (NCBI taxonomy): Eukaryota > Metazoa > Mollusca > Gastropoda > Neogastropoda > Raphitomidae > Phymorhynchus > Phymorhynchus buccinoides. The sequence continues at coordinate 7,794 of JAGGCT020002000.1, forward strand.
GTGATTCGTGTATTGGGGTCTACTTGAGAATAATGAACGAAAATGGTAGAATTATTTTTTTACGGAAATATTTCACGTGAATCACGATTCACAGACAATCGGATCGAATTGTATGCAGTGTAGCGGACCCTTCAGGATCCTTTCACAATTTTAATTTTAGTCAAGAGAAACAGGTTGTAGTCTATAGGGGAAGACGGGGTAAAAAGCGCATGGGCGGGTAAGAAGCCCACCCCAATTATCTCATGAAATAAAGAAACATTTCAGTCAAATTTGCCCATGAGACGAATGCTAGACATTAACGCTCGTCTCATGGGCAAAATGAGACTGAAATTTGCTTCATTTCATGATATAATTGGGGTGGGCTTCTTACCCGCCCATGCGCTTTTTACCCCGTCTTCCCCTACTCTATTGAAGTTTTACGGAACAATTTCTTTATTGTTTATTTATTTATTTATTTATGTAATTATTTATTGTTTATTAATGGTACTTTATAGTCACAGAGACGTCTCTGTGAAATTCGGGTTGCTCCCTCCAGGAGAGCGCGTCGCAGCCAGAGGCGCGCCACTCATTTTTCTTTTTAATTTGCATGCGAGTTTTGAGTGTCTGATGAGGAAGGAAGTGGGGAGGGGGGGGGGGGGTAAATTTTGACCAAATGACAACTTTTTCGTTGCCACCGGGTTTAACGTCTGCTAAGTGCATGGGCACACGGGACCTCGGTTTATCGTCTCATCCGAAAGACTCCATGTTCAGACCATAAGGTCTAAGTGCAGAGTGAGAGGAAAAATCCCCTGTACCCAGGTTCGAACTCCGGTTTATTTTGCACGAGGCGAACGCGTTACCTCTGTGCCACTCTACACCCCCTCAACATTTGGTGAGTGGTAATGGAAAACTCTCCACTTTTTCTTTTTCTTTTAAATATGGGCATTTAACCCTTTCGCCGCGAAAGTTGCATTTTAGCACCAGTGATTTAACACCTATGTCACTAAAAGGCATCAAATTGGGGTCTATTATCCAAAGACCCTATTGTCTTAGTTTTGGGAAGTAAGGGTAGACCTTGTTTTATATATTTCACAGAAGAATCCCCAATACTGCAGATGGATTTTGTTCTCTATCCAGGTAAATTTAATGGACATTTTTGGCTGAAATATGGCTGGCGGTGAAAGGGTTAAGAGGGCAATTAGGAGCAAGTGTTGGCTATTTTCATTGACAAGTTTTCGTTATTAGCAACACTGTTAAGCGTTGGTAAACAATTGTATGTATGTCTCCGGTCCGCTTGATTGGAAACGCAATATATAGTAAAAGGATATAGGCCTAACACCGTGCACTCTGTCACCAACAGCTTGCTTTATAGCATTATCATCATCGTCAGCAGCAGCAGCAGCAGCATCGTTGACGTCGTCGTCATCACCATCATCATTACCATCATTAATTTATGTTATCGGCATCCGCATCATTAGCATCAGCATCGTCATGATCATCATCATCCTCATCATCATAATTGTCTTTTTTCATCATCATCATCATCATCATCATCATCATCATCCTAATTGTCTTTTTTCATCCTCATCCTCCTCGTCCTCATCCTCATCCTCATCATCATCATCATTATCATAATTGTGATTTTCATCATCATCATCATCATAATTGTCTTTTTTCATCATCATCATCATCATCATCATTATCATCATCATCCTAATTGTCTTTTTTCATCCTCATCCTCATCCTCATCCTCATCCTCATCCGCATCATCATCATCATCATTATCATCTTCATCATCATCATCATCATCACCATCGTTGCATGGATCTCCAGTTGAACAGAAACAAATCCAACAGATGTTCAACAACTTACCTGAACTGCTGTGCAAAAGGCAGGCCAAGGCGAGAACACAGATGATAAAGCGCAACCTGGATTTCAAAATAGCACCCATCTTTCAAAAATGTTTGTTCAATGTTTCTCCCGTTTGTGTGTGTTCCTTCCTTCCTTCCTTTTTATTTCTTTTCTTTTCTTTTCTTTTGTTTCTTTTTTATTTCTTTGGCAGCACTCTGCTTGTCAGCTTTCTTGCAACAACAACTACCCAAAAAATGCACCTAAAAAACCACACAACTAAACTAAAGCTGTAGTATTTTAGATACTTCTAGCGTAATAACTTCAGTACTTCGCGTTTTGGTTCCAGTACTTGTTCCAGTGTTATTAGTTTCATTTAGTCGATTAGTAAAGTAACAACAGGCGTCTTTTATAGATCTATATATCTATGCATAGCGGTAGGTACCTGACCAGAAAGTACGTACTACAGAAACGTATCAGTCACTCTCATTGGTGCAAACGCCAAAGCCAATCAGAAAGTAAAACGAAGAAGCTGAGCGAGGGACAACAAAAATGATTCGTCGAGTCAAATAAAGCTATATCATAGTAGTTTGTATCTCGCCTGCTTCGACGTGTTGCACGCGCACGTGAGGGGGCATTCTCACCACGTTATAGCCTCGCAGTCATAAAGAAGCTATCGGCTTCCGTGGTCATTTTCTACCACTAAAAGGCCGGCTACACTGCATACGAGTCGATTCACTACGATCCGATTTTCCACGTTTGTGAGGCGTGATTCACGTGAAGTTCATGCATTGGGTGAGTGAATCTTTAATTTAATGTCTTTTCACACCAATAGTGATTTTAGACAACTATGCAAAAATGGAACCAATGAAAAAAAAATACACGCAAGCTTACAAAAAAAAACCACCCAATTACAACAACATACAAAGCAAAACATCTACAGTAAGCTTCCAATAGGCGTGGACAGCATTAATGTCGCAATTAAAGCAATATTTCTGCGTCATTTACCATATCCTTCGTATTATTATACTTATGAAAACAAGTCCATATTGAACATTCGGTATTTAGAGAGCAACATTGGGCATTCTAATAGTAAATGATGAATTAATAATATCTGAGTGCATAGCCAATTAGTTTCTATGTATTTAGTTTTTTCATGAATTCGGACGTATCTTGTACACTAAACGAACGATGGTATCTGCTATGTATCAAAATATTAGGTCTAAAGTCAGATGGATTGATGCAAATGGATTTTTATGCACGAACAAAAACATTAATGCATTGGATCTTCTTGAGCGCAAAATGGCAGAATTATTTTTAGACGGAAGTGTTTCACGTGAATCATGACTCGCATGACCCAATCGCATCGCATTCCCCATGCGATTTTACGCGTGTGTGGCGCATGTGTGTAGAGTGGCACAGTGGTATCGCGTTCGCTTCGTGTCAAGTAAACCCGAGTTCGAACCTGGGTACAGGGGATTTTTTCCTCTCATTCTGCACTAGGCCTTAACGGTCTGAACGTGGAGTCTTTCGGATGAGACGATAAACCGAGGTCCCGTGTGCCCATGCACTTAGCATACGTTAAACCCAGTGGCAACGAAAAAGTTGTCATTTGGTAAAAATGTATCCCCCCCCCCCCCCCCCTCATCAGTGACAAAAATCGCATGCAAAAAAAAAAAAAAAAAAAAAAAAAATTCGGTGGCGCGCCTCTGGCTGCGACGCGCTCTCCAGGTGGGAGCAACCCGAATTTCACAGAGACGCCTCTGTGACGATAAAGTACCTAATACCTAATACCTACCTTAAAGGGCCTGCTACGCTAAATCAAAGACTGTACAGGGGAAGATAAACATCCGCTCTCTTTTCCCTATATGAGTAGTGAGGACAGAAACACTGGTTATGTCCCTTTGAAACGTGACACATTTTACACATCGATAGGCCAGTTGAATTCTCCGTTCAAGTTCCAGTCCGAGTTTTTGGATAGCCTCCACTGTGAATAGTGTACACGTCCGCACTAACGATAACTCTATCAGCCCGGTTCGCCGAGCTTTTAAGTAATCCATCTTACCCTTTTAGAATATCTTTGGTTAAATACGATTCGATTCGCTACGATCCGATTTTCACATGTGTGAGGCATGATTGACGTGAAATTCTACTGTCTAAATAACTCGGAAGAAATCCTACTAGTAGCTATGTTCAGTGTATTTACAGTACATAATATTGTACACGAATCTGATCAAATATCTTTGTTTTTGCATCGGACATTTTATTTGAATCGTTGCGTTGAGGTCTACATGAATAATTATAGTGAACGAAAATAGGAGAGTAATGTTTGTAGACGGAATTATTTCGCGTGAATCATGCCTCACAGACATCGTCGGCAGAATCGTATCGTATTGCGGTCAAATCGTATGCAGTGTGGCTGGGCCTTGCCTCCCGGTGTTGATGAGATTAGCGTCCAATCCCACTCCTCTCCCTTTTTTTTTTATTGTACCGGAGAGTGGTTGTACTCCCAGTTCTACGAGAACAGAGGTACATTGAGATGGGAAAGAGGGCTCTGTGTGTGTGTGTGTGTGTGTGTGTGTGTGTGTGTGTGTGTGTGTGTGTGTGTGTGTGTGTGTGTGTGTGTGTGTGTGTGTGTGTGTGTGTGTGTGTGTGTATACGTGCGTGCGTGCGTGCGTGTGTGTGCGTGCGTGCATGTGTGTGTGTGTGTGTGTGTGTGTGCGTGAAACGTCTTTATATTCCACTTCTTCACAGCGCCTAAACTACGAAACCGATCATTACAAAACATGACACAATGGTAGCGATACCCCTTTTATTTCCCTGACATTCAAGCCCATTGTGATTATTTTATCTCTTCTTCTTCTGCGTTCCCGGGCCATATGACGGCCATAATGGGTAAGGTACGTAAGTGTCCGGTTTTCAGTTTCACTGGTCTCCCCGCTGCATACAACCGACACATTCCGATTTCGGAGGAGTTCAAAGGAGAAAAACACAATTGGAAGATTTTTTTAAGGCAGGAGAATGGGCCAATAAGTCAGAAAGATAGTGGATAATAGAAAGCAAAGGGAAAAGGTAGAGTCAAAGAGAGTGGCAGATTAGAGGAAGTTACAAGCACAGAACTTCCAGAAGGTGGGGGAACTATTTTTTCGAAACACCCACCCGGTATCCCCACGGGGAGAGACTCGTGGAGGGGCAGGGTTGTCCAGCTCCCCGTATGGAGGCACGAGGCACCCACCCACTGCCCCATGATTCCTTTATCAAACGGTAAGCCATAGAAACGAATGCCCAGTTGATCTCATTCAGTAAAGCAATGAACATTGTTAAATAGACTATTATGGGACCGTTCATAACAAAACTTTGCAGAAGCGTTCCCGATATCTCCCCCAAATGAAGCTCGTGGTGTTAATTCATCCAAATGGCATGTCATACAAGTGTACTCCCAATTTTTATCATAAATATTTTACCAGTCGACATATTTTATTTAAATATTTTACATCATTGAACTGATTATGGTGATAACAGGCCGAACGTCTCTCCTGGCCTGAAAACGATGCCAATGATACTAGTTTACCCAAATAATTGCAAAAAACATATAAACATGTTTCCGGTGAGTTCATTTTTCTTGATGTTTGTTTTATCATTGTTTGTTGGGAGTGTCTTCATATTGCAATCTTGTTTTTAATTCATTTTTTCTTCTTTCCATTGAGATCATTTTCGTTGTTGTCGTTTTGATTTTTGTTTTTATTGTAAGGACTGGGAGTTTTTAATTCACTCTTCCTTCTTTCCATTGACATAGTTTTTGTTGTCGTTTTGATCTTCTTCTCTTTTCTTTTTGTTGTTGTCGTTGAACTGGGAGTGCCTTCGTATGGCGTTGCGATCTTGTTTTCAGTTCATTCTTTCTTCCTTCCTTCCTTCCTTCCTTCCGTGACCTCTAGTCATTCATCCCTTTGGCCTTTATGGGCTGTCTGACTGTCTGTCTATCATTATTTTTCTCAGCCGATCTTTCGGGACAAATCACCCACACCCACACCCACACCTACACTTTTTCTCGGGTGCCGTCCCGTTTCGCATAAGCGCGTTTCGCCTACTCTTTTGATCGGAAACACTTTCCGCCTCATTTGCATATTTCAGGGTGGGGTGGGGGGTGGGGGGGTAATGTCCCGTTTCGTCCACTCCCTGGAGGGTTGAGTGATCGATCATCACCTGCAGGTAAAATCACAAACTGTTTCCCACGCATTTACGCCTTAGTTCCGCCTCGTGCAAAATAAACCCGAGTCTTTTCCTCTCACTCAGCGCTAGGACTTGCGGTCTGAACGTGGAGTCTTTCGGATGAGACGATAAACCGCGGTCCCCTGTGCCCATGCACTTAGCACACGCTAAGCACTGTGGCAACAAAATGTTGTCATTAATTCTGGTCAAAATTTACCCAACCCACCCCTCCTTTCCTTCCTCATCAGTCACACACAAAAGTTGCATGCAATTTTTTTTTTATTGTTGGCGCGCCTCTGGCTGGGACGCGCTCTCCAGATGAGAGCAACCCGAATTTCACAGAGACGCCCCTGTGACTGTAAAGTACCAAAGTGCCAAAGTACTGTCTGTACATCTATCTGTATTCTGCCTATCTCTCTGTCTCTGTCTCTGAGAGCGAGGGAAAGAGAGACAGACTGACAGACAGAGAGAGAGAACAATGAACAATGAATAATAGTTTTAATTTCTATAGGCCACCGGCCCTTAGAATGGCCACAGTCATATAACATAAGCATATAAAATACCGATCACGTTTTTTTAACCAAATTCTTTAAGATTGGTAAGTAGGTCAATATAATAATACTGATACTGGTAACTGTCAGAAAACAGAATGAGCAACAATGTCACTATCAATGGACATAATAACATTAATTAATCCTGCTCGCTGCTATCTTGCCTTTTTTTGAGGGCGTAAAATAGGTACGTAGACATTTTCCTGAACGTCGAAACCGAACCACAGAGAGTGTGTGTGTGTGTGTGTGTGTGAGTGAGAGAGAGAGAGAGAGAGAGAGAGAGAGAGAGAGAGAGAGAGAGAGAGAGAGAGAGAGAGAGAGAGAGAGAGAGAGAGAGAGAGAGAGAGAGAGAGAGAGAGAGAGAGAGAGAGACAGAGAGAGAGACAGAGAGAGAGACAGACACACACAGACAGAGAGAGAGAGAGAGAGAGAGAGAGAGAGAGAGAGAGAGAGAGAGAGAGAGAGAGAGAGAGAGAGAGAGAGAGAGAGAGAGAGAGAGAGAGAGAGAGAGAGAGAGAGAGAGAGAGAGAACTCGAACTCGAACTCGACATTTTTAATGAGGATAAACTGAGTAAGCAGAAATAGCAGCTTCTTTTCATCAGGTCCTCTAAAATAATGACATATGAAATGAATAAATAAATAAATAAATTACAAAACAAACTCAAATGGTTCAAAAGTAAACAATGTAACAATCAAATGTAACAAATCCAAAGAACAAGGACAACATGAAATATAAATCAACATTCTCACAATTCCTTTCACACACATAAATCATAGTTAGACAAATAATCAATTGACAATTTTACAATATCAGATCATAGGAGCATAAGCTACAGACATGCGCATTTACTAGAATTATAGCATGCACAATAGATAAGCTTAGAAAGGGGGAGAAAAGAACTGTGATAACCTTTCCAATAAATATTTATTAAAGCATCTTTTAAATGAAAGCAATGTGCTTTTAGTTTTTATGCACTCGGGGATTTCATTCCACAACCTTGCACCTGAGTATGTCAACGATGACATAAATAAGTCTGTTCTTGGTCGGGGGAGGAGTATGGTTTCTTTATTCCGCACCTGAGATACAGGAAACCTTTTACATAGATAAGGAGGTGCGAGTCCATTTAAAATGTTGTGCATAAATACACCATTATTAAATTGGCATTTGGAGTGGAAGGGAAGTATGCTAACAGTTTTATAATCAGAAATTTGTAGTTGATGATTTAAGAAGAATTAGTTTAATTGCACGTTTATAAATACTTTCTAAATGTTTCAGACAGTTTTTGCTTGCTTAATCCCAAGAAGTTGAAACATAATCAATGTCAGGCTGAATATATGCATGAAAGAAGAGTTGTCTGGTGTGAATATCAAGAAAGTGATTGATTCTGTTTAGTTAAAATATTTTTTTAGATAACTTACGAGTGAGAATAGAGGCATTGTACGAACAAGAAAGATTGTTATCAACCCCAAGACCAAGTATGGTATGCGAGTCCACTTCTATAAACTTGTCATGTAGTTTAATTTTTGGTAAATCAGACTTTATGTTCTATCGCTTTTGTCTTGTGACAATTAGCATAAGCTTTGAGTTTTTAGGATGAAGGGCCATGTGGTTATATTCAGGCCATGTCACTAAGTTGTTCACGTCATTTTGTAGGTTGGTAAGTACTAAGTCAGCAGTCTTGTTCTTGTCGTGTAAAGTAGTATCATCGGCCAAAAGTTCACAGGGACAGGAGATGTGTAGAGGTAAATCATTTATATAGATAGTGAAAAGAATGGGACCCACGACTGAGCCCTGAGGCACACCATACTTTACTGATATTAATTAGGATGATTTACAGTCCCGATGGACCAATTGTCGCCTGTTGGATAGAAAAGATTATATGAGATTAACCGATTCTGTTGACAGACCATATAGAGTTAGCTTTCTTTGGAGAAGGTTATGATCAATGGTGTCAAATGCTTTTGCAAAATCTACAAATATAGCCCCTGTGATAAGATCGTTATTTATGTTCATATGACATTGTTCAATGAGGTTAGTAAGTGCTGTGTGGCAGGAATGATTCTTTCTGAAGCCACTTTGATTAGGGTGAAACAGACTGTGTGTGTCAAAATGAGACTAGAGTAGTTTTTTTAAGGTGTTTTTCGAGAGGTTTGGACAAAATAGATAATATTGATATTGGTCTGTAGTTTGAACAATCGTTTGGATCACCTGATTTAAATTGTGGCAGTACTTTTGCATCTTTAAAAGCTTGTGGGAAATGACTTTTTTCAATACAAAGATTGTAAATGTATGTTAAGTGTTCAGTAATAATTGGTGCAGACGCTTTCAAAATGTTATTATCTATATTATCCAAACCTCGAGATTTAGACGTATTCAATAAACACAGCTCCATATATACATCATGTACAGCAATAAATTCAAACTTAAGTTCAGATTTAATGTTTTTTGAATCACAAAATTCTTTAATCATTCACAAATCAGTATTATACAAGCTTCTCTGCTACTGTAGCAAAATGATTATTTAGGTCCTCAACTGACAATTCAGACGAAAAAGCAGTGGAACTTGCATTCCTGCCAAACAGCTGATTTATCGCTTTCCATAAAGATTTTGTATCTGATTTTGAAGAGATTAGCTTACTAAAATATTTCTTCTGCGCGTCTCTTTTCATAGAGGTTACCAAGTTTCGTTGTTTTTTATAATCATCGTCTTTTCCTGACTGTTTGAATAAATTGTCACGAACATTAGATTCAGCATTAATTTCATCTGTTAGCCATGGCTGATTATCTCTGAATTTGACACGTTTGGTTCTAAGTGGTGCATGTTTATCAAATACAGAAAGAAAAGTTTTATACCACACATCAAGGGCTATATCTGAATCGGTGTACTGATAAACCTGGTTGAAATCTGCCATACATAGGTCATACAAAAAACTGTGCTCATCAAAATGTTTGTAACATCTGTATGAAATACATTTATGGGTGCATTTGGGAATTTGTACACCTTTTTTGGACCATGTTGCACAAATAGGGAAATGATGGCTAAGTCCATAAGTAGGCACGGACGTTTCTACAGAATTATTGGTGTTACTGACATGAATATGGTCTATCAACGTTTCGGA
>JAGGCT020002000.1:22500-30000 GCA_017654935.2 Phymorhynchus buccinoides
CACAGACACACATGTCCCACATGTGCCTGTTCGAGTAAGCCTTGAAGGCTTTGCCTCAGATTGTCTTCATTTTAATTTCTTCTAAATTTCTTCCCGCATTTTGTCGCTATCTCAGTACACAGTATTAAAATAATAATAATAACAATAATAAAAATAATAATAGTAATAAGCATTTCTTTGCGCTTACTCTTAAACACACACACACACACACACACACACACACACACACACACACACACACACACACACACACACACACACACACACACACACACACACGCACGCACGCACGCACGCACGCACGCACGCACGCACGCACGCACACACACACACACACACACACGCACGCACGCACGCACGCACGCACGCACGCACGCACACACACGCACACACGCACGCACGCACGCACGCACGCACACACACGCACGCACACGCACACGCACACACGCGCACACACACACACACACACACACACACACACACAGAAGAAAGGTCAGTAGAAATGGAAGGATCACACAAATTATACAAGTATCAAAGAGAATGGTAAAAAAAAACAAGCGCGAAATCGCAATAGTTTGTGGCACGCTGTCTATTTTTATCACTCCAATCATGAGTCACCTCCCCTGGCTTTTCATTAATTTTAATCTGTAAACCAGAATGTTATGTCTGCACCATTTCGTAACTTTTTATATCTTTTGGAAAACATTTAAAACTATGTATCCTACTTATTCTCATCAAAAGAAGCACCGCATACTCGTCTTGTGTGTTGTAGTGTCTGTATTACGTATGTTTATTATTTTGTACGCTTTTAAAATACATCATTTTAAAGGGTGGCCTCAATTTGAAGTGTAGCCTTTATGTGCCCTGTGAATGCAACAAATACTTGTAGCGATGCCATAGCCGATGAGGTTTAACCGAGGCGTGGTTACCGCTACACCTATCTGTATTAATTTAAAAAAATAGGGACTTTACTGGTTTCGTACTGCCTCCGGGCATTGCCTCCAGTATTGTTCCCACCATATTTGTATTTACAAATGTGTCTGATTCAGACCAAGAGGACGTAAAACACCATTTTCGTCGGCCTTTATGTGCCCTGCCGGGTCGAGAGGACGTAAAACACCATTTTTCATTCATTCATTCGCCTCGATTTGAAGTGCGACAATTTTGGACCGACAGACAGACAGACAGACCGACCGACCGACCGACCGACCGACAAAGTGAGTTATAGGTTTGTGGCTTGAGCCACAAACAAAAACTGTAAGAAATACTTTGAACGATTTTTAAGAAACTTTGGCAAAAAATAAAATCATCATCCAAACAATATTCTATAGTATTAGGTTATTGAAAGTGGGGGTGGGTTTTTTTTATTATTAATTGTTTTTATCCTTTTTGGGGGATGGGGGTCGTTTTGGGAGGCTTAATCAGTCAGAAATTTTGAATGCCTAATTGTCCTTAATTACTTATTCTGTTTTTCCCAATCTACTATACAGATTTTCAGTTCAAAAGAAAAGCCAGGAACTGCTTTTAATGACCGGACAGGATCCTATTAGACTATCCAATCCAGTCGAGAGAAAGAGTGTATGAAGTAGCGAGAGAAAGCAGGAGCTGCGGAATGGATGAAGAGAAGGAATGAAGACTGTTGACTCCCAAGAGTTTATGAAGTTCCTTCAACTAGACCTTAAGTAACAAGTAACATTTTCAACAATATTGAACGAAGCGTCACAATTTGACAACTCAAGACGCCAAGTTACCTGCAAGAAACAACAACAACAACGAGAAACAAATACACAAAATTAGACAAACCCCAGAAAAACAACTTGTTGACCAAGCAAATTAACGTAAGCGTATCTAACGTAAGCGTAGAAAGTCACTTTATAGAGCAGGAAATACACCGATGTGGTTTGTAGCTAATCCATGTTATAATAACTATGTCTCAATTATGATAATTTGGATAGAGTTGGTTTTTAAAAAATAAATTTAAATCGAGATTAAGAGAGTAACTATTTCATTTAATGACTTAAAATGTATCACTCAGATACAGTTGAAACACGCTTGAAAACCTGTATTGTAATCTTTTTGTTATCCATCAAGGCCGGACATTTCAAGAGTAAAGTTTATTTTCTGTTTCAGAAGCTACCACCGCCCTTATTGTGGTTGGCTTGACTTGGAACAAACTTGATTTGAAATTGAGTTGTCTCCCTTTGACGGAGGTTTGCTTTGCATAACGGTTAGTTTTTGTTTTTAGGCTTGAATTGGGTTTTGTTGTTGTAGTGGGGGTTTTGCGGATAAACCCCTCAGTTGAAAAATCGTAAACAATCTCAGTCCTTCATTCACTCAGCCGCCTTAAAGGGTTACCCTGACGGATTGGTTTTTTTTACAAGAAACAAGTCGAGATCACCAGGAAAACACCCTTTACAGAGATGGCAACACTCGCTTTGCTCTGGTTTCCTAGAAATTAACCCGTCAAATCGGCGATTCCTCCTTGGCGGAGGTGCTGGAATTCAAATTATTTCACCCAAAGAGAAGGCCTGTACTGTCTCTTTTCTAATGGCCGCCTGAGTTTAGACCAAATCGTTTGCACGAAATTTTCGCAATACAAGCCTTTTTATTTTATATTTTTATATATTTTTTTAAATATTTTATACAGTTTATCTAAAGGAGTTTTGCTCACAACAAATGAAATAGCTCCTTTTATTTTTTTACTGTACTACAAAAAAGAAGAAGCTTCAACCACAATGGATTGGCATCCTAAATGGCTACTCTCCGGCATTTCCGCCAACGAGTCGCCGTTTTGACGGTTTAATTTCTAGAAACCCAGAGCAAAATGAGTGTTCCGATCCTTGAAAAGGCTGTCTTTCTGGTGATCTCGACGTGTTTCTTGCAAAAACTCATCCGTCAGGGTCCACCTTTAATAAGTACACGTCCTTTGGCGATCTCTGTTTCTCCCTTTCCTGTACACCCCCCCCCCTCCCCCCTTCCAGATCTAATGCTCTCCTCTTTCCTACTCTCTTAATCCTGATTAATCCATTTCAGTCTTAGTACGGTGACAGGTGGCAAAACAGCTGTCAGACGCACTCTTTAAGTGCACCCCCCCACCCCCCCACCCCACCACCCCCCCCCCCACCCCACCCCCACCCCACCCCCCCACCACCCCACCCCACCCTTTCCAAAGACGTCAAACGGGCTTGAACCTACGCACACAAAAGGCTGCGTAGACATTTATTTTAGATGCTGATAGAAAAAAAAGAACTTGTGACCAACGACGAAAAAAACACACACACACACACAAAAACCGTACTTAGTACCTAGCATAAAAATCGACGGATTTTAATCAGGTTTATTAGCAGAACAACGGAATGGATTGTACGAATGAGGTGGTTAAAGGTGGACCCTGACGGATGAGTTTTTGCAAGAAACACGTCGAGATCACCAGAAAGACAGCCTTTTTCAAGGATCGGAACACTCACTTTGCTCTGGTTTCCTAGAAATTAAACCGTCAAAACGGCGATTCCTCCTTGGCGGAGATGCCGGAGAGTGTAGCCATTTTGGATGGGGTGGGTGGAGGTCACTCATTGTGGTTGAAGCGTTTTCTTTTTTTGTAGTGCAGTAAAACAAAAACACAAAAAAGGAGCTATTTCCTTTGTTGGGAGCGAAACTCCTTTAGATAAACTGTATACAAAAAAATAAAAAATAAAAAAAGGCTTGTAGGTCTATTGCGAAAATTTCGTGCAAACGATTTGGCGGCCATTAGAAAAGAGACGGCACATGCCTTCTCTTTGGGTGAAATAATTTGACTTCCAGCACCTCCGCCAAGGAGGAATCGCCGATTTGACGATTTGATTTCTAGGAAACCAGAGCAAAATGAGTGTTGCAATCTCTGTAAAGGGTGTTTTCCTGGTGATCTCGACGTGTTTCTTACAAAAACTCATCCGTCAGGGTGCCCCTTTAAGACTGAATAGCGCTGTAAGTCATCCTTCATATATTAGACTGGTTCCATTTCAGAGAAATCAGCTTAGTTAAAGAGTAGTAAGCAAATCTGAGTCAGAAGTGTCAAACAGCTTTTTCTGAAGGATTAAGGTATGCTGAATCCATTTTTTTCCATTTCACATGAGCAGTTTTGCGTCGTTCATGAGATATAATTAATTATTCAAAATGACGTCCACGCAAACCTGTCACGCCACACCACACGTTGCATACAGTGAAACGATCTTTTTATTCCAAGAAGTTTAGTCATTACCAGTTGTTTTCAAGAAAATAAGGATGATTTAGTGTGTAACATGACATTATTTCAATGATAGGCAAGAAACAATGATGAAAATAGACACGTTTCGGAAACGAAAAACGACCTTATGCCGTCAGTCATAATAATTTACACTGATTTGAAAGGTATTTCACCTTCATCAGAATTGACCTTTTCAGTTGCAGTGGTGAATAAGCAAGCAAAAAAAGGATGCTTCAGCTTTTGACATTCCATAATTTTAAAGATCAGTAAGTAACGATAACGAAAACAGGCAGGTTTCAAAACCAAAACACTAGCTCATACCGTCAATCACAGTCACATTGATTAACAGCTTTTAAAAGGTAAAAACAAACACACAAAAAAACACATCTATTTCAGCTTCATTTGAATGGACCTTTTCATTTGCAAGGACAAAAAATAAGCTTATGTTGTCAATCAATTTAACATTGATTTGCAGCATGAAAAAATGAAAACAACAAAAACAAACAAAACCATTCAAATGAGCTTCATCAGAACTGTCATTTTCATGTGCAGAGTTTCCGTTCAGCTTATATGTCTCAGCTTCCCGTCAGTTTGTGCTCATATGTACCCATAATTCAACCCTTGAACTATAAGAGCACAGTGGAATCAGTCACTGAACACAATACATTAGTCATCCACGTTTGTACTAGTAATCATTTCTGCAGACGTCTCCGCTTGTACTGCAGGTACATGTGGAAGTACATGGGAGCCTCTTCCTCCTGCAGTTGCAGTTGCCGCTTCTGCACTGTGTGGTACACTTGCAGGTGATGAGTTCGATGCAGGACTCTGGTAAGGAGGTCAAGGTTGGAACCAGAGCACCACTCTGAATTGTCCATCCCATAGTCTCTGGTGGGGGCAGTGTGACGAGGTAATGGGTTAAAAGGCTAAGTCCCTAGGGAAGACTTTAGAAAATTTGCCTTTAGCCCACTTCTCTAGGGTATGGGAGATGAGCAACTTTCCCGGCCCCTTTTCATCTAATAAATTTATATTTGTGCCCGGGTTCTGGCTCGTATGGTTGTAAGAAATACAAGTGGTTGAATTGCTCTAAATGGCAGACAGAGAGAAGTAGGGTTTTACATGAAATTACAAGACTCCCACTCTCATCAGTCTGACCAAAGGGTTCAGGATTATTTGACACTTGTATTTTATTTACTCCCAAAATCTGCATAAGATTATGCAACAATAATAATAAAGCAGCTCAATGGCGCCAAAACAAAATATGGATAAAAAACCAATGAAATCCGAAAGGATTCACAAGACTTTTGTCTTTCTATAAGGTTCGCCCCATGCCGGAAGGGTTACTAATTATCTTCAGTGTCCGTAGGAAAGTTCCAGTGATTGGCGCGGTTTTATAAACTTAGCTCTTGGCAAGTTCCTCCGTAATGATCGGCGAGTGCTGGTGTGGCTGGGCTTGCTCATCAGGTGAGAGTAGCTCCCAGTCGTTCCGGTTACGGCTTCGCGGGATGGCACGGTTCAGGCGTGGTCTCCTCGCGGATTCTGGGTGCGGGTCTCTTTGTTCCCGTCTTGGTGCTTGGTGGAGTCCAGGGATGATCTTCCGGCCCACGATGCCCTGCTGATAATCACAGGAGAAGGTGGATGTAGATCTCTATGGCTTAGAGACAAGGGGCTTCAGTCGGCAGGGCATTAGTGAATCCCAACCGGCTAGAAGGCTTCCCTTGTACAATAGCACTAGTTAATAAATAAACTGAATTTCAGTTAACAAACTGAGATCAGTAAAACATAAAAGGTGATCAATCCATCATCACTCTCCATCCAACACCTGGAAAGGAATGGTATCATAAAGTGCAAGATTGCGGCCCATAGGTTTCCTACTAAAAATAGACAAAAGGGTTAGTAGGCATAAACTCCGGTTCTGGTACCAAAAGTGTTCAAGTCAAAAACACAAACAAAAACACACACACACACAAATAATCAGTGTGCATAAATAGAATAGAATGTTTACCACTTCTTTTCTATAACATATCTATCTACTCCTTATTCATCATTGAACATAGGATCTAGATCAAAACTAGGGTCAAACAAACCAGATCTCAATCACCTGCCATCAATAATACTTACTAGTGGGCTTATTATGACAGGCTGGGAGTGTTGCTCTAGCTACGTTTCAGCGTCTTGTGTGAAAACTTTTTCTCACCACTCCAATTATAGCCTTCACTTTCAAACAATGAAAGCCTGTCATTGGTTTATAGCAGTCGACACATCACAAGATGATGTTCAAAATGTACAGAACAATCACGCGCTGGTTACAGCATTACCACATTCCTGACATTCCTAACCTTGTAATTCAAAAAGGCAAAACCATCTTCAAAGGGAGATAACCGTGGTTGTCACTTTCTTGTGATGGGTAAGTAGATCGGGGTTCAAAGAGATAATTGCCTTAGTCGGCGTTCGTTTTGAAGTAGCCGGGCAATTAACGTGGCGGTTGGTCGAGAAATGAAAAGGAGAGAAGCGTGGGGGGGGGGGGGGGGGGGAGGGGAGAAGGGGGGGGGTGTAGATAAGGAATAAAGAAAGCGGGTCGCGCGGGACACTTACGTCACAGGCAGTTCAGGACGCTGCTTGTCTGCCTGTCGCCATACTGATGCTTGATAGTGTGACCGCTTGATGTGGAAGGACAAAGCATCATGAGTTGGGGGTAGGGTCTCCAACAGGTGGGCCTGAGCAAAGAGGGTTGACCTGGCACTGTCCACAGAAACTGTTGCGTGAACCTTGTAGACTTTACATATGAAGGTTTCTGCGGTAGCAGTGGTTTGGTCACTGAGGTCGCCTTTGCCGAAATTTGACAGGAGGTCGTGATTTTCGTTGTAGACATTCCAGCAGTATTATTTGGTGTGACCAGCCAAGAAAGAAGTGGTGTCAGATAATGTCAACGAGTGAAAGGCTGGCAAGCTGCTGAGGACATGAGCATCAAACTGAGCTGCCACTGAGTGAATTGGGATGTATTTCGTGTTTTTGGAGATGCCAGCCTTCATTCAGATCCGTGGACATGACATGTTTGCAAAGTGGGCCAGCAGAAGAGGCTTTCAGGTACTGAAGTTGTCATCTTTTCCTCGTTGACCACGAAGCCCTTGTATTCTGGGTGTGAGAGGACATCAGACCTGAGTTTCAGTGCTACATGCACCATCTCCAGAAATTCTTCACTGGCTTGATACTTGGGAATGTGTAGGAGTTCTTCTTGTTCTTCACACACCAATTGTGAGAAGGGAATGTTTGCATATTCT
>JAGGCT020002000.1:35000-40000 GCA_017654935.2 Phymorhynchus buccinoides
AACATACGTGTGTGGCCGTTTTTGATTACCCCGCCATGTGGGCAGCCACACTCCGTCTTCGGGGGATTTTAGACCGATGATGTTATGCTGGGAGATTGTCATGGCTTAAGACAATCCCCGCACAACCATTCAGAGCATAACAACATTTTGATGTAGCCTTGGCGTTCTAGCTTATGTCAACTGGTCTGAAACAGCCTCATGCTAAGGCAAAGTCAGTGTTTAAATGTTTATATTGATATAACAAAAAATATATCATTAGTTCAAGAATTATGTATCATGTGCATGTGAGAGGAAGAGGAGATAGAGAGAGAGAGAGAGAGAAAGAGAGGGAGAGAGAGAGAGAGAGAGAGAGTGTGTGTGTGTGTGTGTGTGTGTGTGTGTGTGTGTGTGTGTGTGTGTGTGTGTGTGTGTGTGTGTGTGTGTGTGTGTGTGTGTGTCAAGTCAAGTCAAGTCAAAATTATCTTTATTGACGATAAAGGAGTAAGCTACAAGCTTTTTTTTCCCAAATCAAATCAAATCAAATCAAATCATCGTTATTATCTCATAACAGAAGCATTGCAGCCAGGTGCACATAAGAAAAACAACAATAAGCACAGTTATCAACAACAATTAAAGAATATAAACTAATAACTAGGGGAAGACGGGGTAAAAAGCGCATGGGCGGGTAAGAAGCCCACCCCAATTATCTCATGAAATTAAGCAAATTTCAGTTTCATTTTGCCCATGAGACGAGCGTTAATGTCTAGCATTCGTCTCATGGGCAAATTTGACTGAAATTTTCTTTATTTCATGAGATAATTGGGGTGGGCTTCTTACCCGCCCATGCGCTTTTTACCCCGTCTTCCCCTAACAACACTGCAATATTGTAATTAACAAACTGGACAAATACGAACAAAAACTCCAGTAAAAGCAGAACGCATTTTAAAAATACATTTAAAATACATCCTGTCGTCATGAAAGTACCTCCATGCCACATTTCAAGACTCTAAGACCAACGGTGTGGGAGTTATGGCCCCTTAAATATTTTCGGTTTTCAAGGTCATACGCCAAGGTCAAGGTCAGGACGGTGATATGTTTTGCGCGGATGCCTTCCTCTCATTGTGTCACACCACCACACACAATTCGAAGCGATTCGGTCAAGCGGTTCGGGAGACATCCTTGGGACAGACAGAAAAAACAAACAAACAAACAAACGAACAAACAAAAAACAAAAAAAGAAACATACACGAACGAAAATAGACTCCTTTGCGATCATAGATCGGCAAAGGACAATAATATTATCATTTCCGCAGCCACTTTCTTTCAGCGGGGGGCGGTAACCATTCTCTTTCTTCTCCCCCCCACCCCCCCTCACTTCCCCTCCCCCCACCCCCTTACACACATTCACACCCACCTCTCGCTTCTTCTTCTTCTTTTCCCTCTTTTTTCCCCCATTGTGGGGTTGTCTTGGCATCATCGATGCCTCGTGAAACGAGTGTTTGTCATGAAAGCACAGCGTACGTAGTAGAGCGACAGAAAACTCCCCTGATGATTATTAAGAGGCTAGGATGGATGAATACGATTACGAATGCTTTATTGAGGGTAAAAAGGATAAGCTACAATAGCTTCTTTGCACCTTGCCCTCTCACTCACACCATGCATCAGGCAAAGAAAATGGACATAAAAAACCGCAATCAAAACAAAAGGGGAGGGAAGGTGGGAGGAGGGAGTTGGTCAAGTTGGCTTGGAGGTAAGTGGGGGTGAGGGCATGCAAAGAAAATGGACATAAAAAAACAATCAAAACAAAAGGGGAGGGAAGGTGGGAGGAGGGAGTTGGTCAAATTGGCTTTGAGGTGAGTGGGGGTGAGGGGTGGGGGTATGGTTATCATAGTGTAGTGAGTAGTGATAGTCTCCCTTGTTATTTTGTGTGCCTGTGTCAGTGTGAGGAGGAGTATATATGTCGCAGTAGAAATCGGAATCCAGTACGATTCGGAATCCTACTAGTACAAATCGGAATTCTAATTTCTACTGGCTTTTTTCTAGTACAAATCGGAATTCCGATTTCTACTAGTACAAATCGGAATTCTGATTTGTACTGACAGCCAGTAGAAATCGGAATCCAGTACAAATTGGAATCCACTTCTCCAACAATTGTAAGAGACGAGAGACAAAAGGAGGAGCATAACTTTGATCTTTGAGAGCACTCACTGCCCGCAGACCTGCCTATCCCAACGGATTTTCCGTATGCCTACGGAATTTGACTATAAACTACGGAACTACGGTTGATAACCAATTTCTACGATTTTCTGTGTGACAGCGATTCAGTTTGCGATGTTATTTCGTGTGTGTGTGTGTGTGTGTGTGTGTGTGTGTTGTGTGTAGTGTGTGTGTGTATGTGTGTGTGTTTTCTCTTGCGTGCGTGCGTGCGTTGTGTGCGTGCGTGCGTGTATGTATGGAAGGTTGTTCAACACGTAGGCCAAGTACACGGAATGAGAGTATGATTTCTACTTTTTCGGACTTGTCACGTGGTGTTATTTCTTTCTTTTTGTTGTATGATGATTTTTGTGTGCTTTCTATTTGTTATTTGTTATGACGTTGATATATTTTGCCACCCCCCTTGTCATCAGACAGTTGTTTTGGTAATGACAATACAAATGTGGAATTGTCGAATTGTCTCTCTCTGATTTATATAGCGCTTTATTCCCTTTGCAGGGAGCTCAAAGCGCTTTACATAGACAATAAAACACAAATAAGCTAACATTATACACATAAGACTCACTACAATCAAATCAAATATACATAAAATAATATTATTTAAGCAAAGCCCTGTTCATAACCACAAAATTTTAAACAATATTATAAGAAAAGAAACAACATTGCAAAGGAAATCAAAGTTCATGAGCTACGTTATTGCGCAAACACACACACACTAATAACATGTATTGTTATGCCCCCTCCCTACCTTCCCTCTCTGTCTCTCTCTTTCTCTCTGATCTTCATGCCCCCCCATGCCCCCCCCCCCCCCCGCCCCCCCCCCCCCCCACACACACACACCTTCCGGTTTTTTTTCTCTCTCCCACTCACTACTTCTTCTTCGATCGCTCAGACAGTTTCCTGTCGATTATGAGCGCAGAGGCGTCATGCTGCCGCTATGCGCCTAACTAAGAAATAGTACTAAGATAGTTAGCCCAGCAAGTCCGACTTCGGCTGGAGGAAATGTTTTTGAAAGTGTTTCGTGAAAAAAGGCAGGAGAATGGACCGGTAAGGCAGAAAGATAAGTGGATGACAGTTAGCAAAGGGAAAAGGCAAAGTCAAAGAGAGTGACAGATTAGAGGAAGTTACACGCACAGAACTTCCAGAAGGTGGGGAACTATTTATGCAAAAGACCCCCTGGTATTGCCACGGGGAGCACTCACTACTGACAAGCATTTCGTCCAAAAGGGAATAACATTTATTTTTTCTGATCCTCCACCTTTGCTTCGTTGAATTTAGTCACAAATACTGCCACTGGTGTACTCTCCGGCTCTGTCAAAATTGAAACACCAATTGACTGAACAACTGATTTGTCGCAGCAGAGCTGCAAACTTGATTTACTTGATTACAATTCACAGAATGGTAAATCTTAAACAATGATCAATAATTTCTTCCTTCTTAGTACTCAGTGATCACTGCTCTTATCAATATTATGCCCTGTCTTTTGTGTTTTTGTCTTCTTTTACAATTGCTAAAATATGTAGATTCTAATTTGTACTGAATTCCATTTCCTACTAGCTGTTATTATAAATCGGAATTCCGATTTGTACTGGAAAAAAAGCCAGTAGAAATCAGAATTCTGATTTGTACTAGTAGGATTCCGAATCGTACTGGATTCCGATTTCTACTGGCTGTTAGTAGAAATCGGAATTCCGATTTGTACTAGTAGAAATCGGAATTCCGATTTGTACTAGAAAAAAGCCAGTAGAAATTAGAATTCCGATTTGTACTAGTAGAAATCGGAATTCCGATTTGTACTAGTAGGATTCCGAATCGTACTGGAATCGTACCGATTTCTACTGTGACATATATATATATATATATATATATATATATATATATATATATATATATATATATATATATATAATATATATACTATATATATATATATATATATATATATATATATATATATATATATATATGTGTGTGTGTGTGTGTGTGGGCGTTGCTGGTAACTGGGACTACGTTTATAGGGCGATGCCGTCTTGTTATATTTTTTTGTATTATTTCTAGTCACACAGACACGCGTCTGTCTCTGTACATCCCCACTCTCTCGGCCAAAGGGATTTGAGGACACAGCATGGCGTTGGGGAAGGTCCCCAAAGGCCAGCCCACCCCTTTGGCTGCAGCACCAGAGCCGGTGGCAAGCCCCCCCCCCCCCCCCCCCCCCCCCCCCCCCCCCCCCCCCCCCCCACCCCCCCCCCCCCCCCCCCCCATTCCCCCCCCACCCCCCACCATCCAGAGCCTTCCTCATTCGAGAGTCATAGTCTTCCACGAAGACTGAAACTGTACCATGATTTTTCATTACTGTAGAAAATCATCTTCTTTTTTTCCACAGATCACGATAGGCTGTAAGCATTTTGCCCTCGTTAGTGAATTTTTTTGTTCATTACTTGATTGTTTTTATGGCCTGTGAATTTATTTATGACGCTAGTGTTTATAACTAGCATTAAACTTGATCAAACTCTATTGTGCAGCTCTCATGCCTATGTCAATAATATTTGTTGTGATGAGCTTTGAAAGAAGGGAATCAAGACCAAGCAAACTATAAAAAAAATTATAGGCTTTTTTGAGAATGATGCTTTGTTTGCCTCCCTTTGGCTCTGATCCACGCACTGCTAGATGATTGGTATCGTAATCAACTTTGATGGAGGGGAGTTAATTAGAAAGAGAGTTCTTCCCCTTTGTTCAATTTCGTGATCTCCTCTCTTAGCCTCACTATTTCATTCTTAGATAGGCTTGGGCCTATATTGGCATTGATT
>JAGGCT020002000.1:45000-46873 GCA_017654935.2 Phymorhynchus buccinoides
TCACAAGACTTTTGTCTTTCTATAAGGTTCGCCCCATGCCGGAAGGGTTACTAATTATGTTTATTGTCCGTAGGAAAGTTCAAATGATTGGCGCAGTCAGGTAGACTTAGCTGTTTGAAGTTCTGGGCTTGCTCGTCAGGTGAGAGTAGCTCCCAGTCGTTCCTATTATGGCTTCGCGGGATGGCACGGTTCAGGCGTGGTCTCCTCGCGGATTCTGGGTGCAGGTTGTCTTGGCGACGGACCCGTCTTGGTGCTTGGTGGAGTCCGGGGTAAGCATCCGGCCCACGATGCCCTGCTGATAATCACAGGAGAAGGTGGATGTAGATCTCTATGGCTTAGAGACAAGGGGCTTCAGTCGGCAGGGAATTAGTGAATCCCAACCGGCTTGAAGGCTTCCCTTGTACAATAGCACTACATGTAGTTAATAAATAAACTGAATTTCAGTTAACAAACTGAGATCAGTAAAACATAAAAGGTGATCAATCCATCATCACTCTCCATCCAACACCTGGAAAGGAATGGTATCATAAAGTGCAAGATTGCGGCCCATAGGTTTCCTACTAAAAATAGTGCAAGATTGCGGCCCATAGGTTTCCTACTAAAAATAGACAAAAGGGTTAGTAGGCATAAAATCCGGTTCTGGTACCAAAAGTGTTCAAGTCAAAAACACACACACACAAATAATCAGTGCACATAAATAGAATAGAATGTTTACCACTTCTTTTCTATAACATATCTATCTACTCCTTATTCATCATTGAACATAGGATCTAGATCAAAACTAGAGTCAAACACACAAGATCTCAATCACCTGCCATCAATAATACTTACTAGTGGGCTTATGATGACTGGTTGTGAGTGTTGCTCTAGCTACGTTTCAGCATCTTGTGTGACAACTTTTTCTCACCACTCCAATTATAGCCTTCACTTTCAAACAATGAAAGCCTGCTATTGGTGTATTACAGTCCACACGTCACAAGATTGCTGTTCTAAATGTACCGAGCAATCACGCGCCTATTACATCCTTATCACGTGCCGACATTCAAATCTTTCTCGTGCTCAGAAAGGAAGGGGTTGAAAGGGGCCGACTGTGGTGGTCACTTTCTTGTGATGTGACGGTAGAAAAGGGGGGGGGGGGGATGAAGGGAGATAACCTCGGTAGATGGTACGTGCTGACCAGGGAGAAAGAGATAACGCCCTTCCGCGGCGTTCGTTTGAAGCAGCGGGGCAATTAACGTGGCGGCTGGACAGAGAAATGAAAAGGAGGCGGGGAGGGGGGGGGGGGGGGGGGGGAGAAGGGGGAAGGGGGGGGGGGGGTGTAGATAAGAAATAAAGAAAGTGGGTCGCGCGGGACACTTACGTCACAATGCATAAACCTTTTTTTTCTCCCCCCCCCCATCACACACACACACACACACACACACACACACACACACACACACAACACACACACACACGTGACCACACTGTGACACGCACACACACACATGCGCACGCACGCACACACGCACACACCACACACACACACACACACACACACGCATAGGCCTACACACGTGCGTGCGCATGCACGTATACTCCACCTACAAAACACACATATATGCATACACACACGCACGCACTTGCCACACACACACACGCATGCACACGCACACGCGCGCACGCACGCACACACACACACACACACACACACACACACACACACACACACACACACACACACACACAGAGGCATGCCCGCACGCATGCATACATGCACAGAACATTATATGAAACAAATACATCAACATATATCCAGTGGAAATATCAAATGAATCAAATATCTAACAACCAGACATAACAAATTATATCATGAGAGAGAGAGAGAGAGAGA
>JAGGCT020002001.1:0-5000 GCA_017654935.2 Phymorhynchus buccinoides
CATCACCATCTGCTCAAGCCCGTTGTCACTTAGTATCTCCACGAAGGGTCAGTGTTGGCCAATCTCACCCTGGGTCTCCACGAACTTCGGGTGTAGGTCCGGGCAAGGGGATTTGGGTTTTAGGGTTTTAGGGTCAGTGTTGGCCAATCTCACACTGGGTCTCCACACACTTCTGGTGTAGGTTCGGGCAAGGGGATTTGGGTTTTAGGGTCAGTGTTGGCCATTCCCACCCTGGGTCTCCACAAACTTCTGGTGTAGGTCCAGGCAAGGGGATTTGGGTTTTAGGATCAGTGTTGGCCATTTTAAAGCACGCTACTTCATGTAGAATTAGAGCACAAACTATTATTTTTTTCTGTCATATATCAATTCAATGTAGTCCATAAGATACTTAGGAGTTACTGTGCTGGAAAGGAATTTATATGCACCTTTGCTGGCAACGGTGATTTTGGCTCTACATGAGCAGACAAGCCCATTGTGTGACTCGTGATTGTAATGAGCTTAGAGTTTGGTCTGGTTTTCATGACAGGCACATAAAATTGCATGTAGCAAGACATAATTGTACACTAGATAACCAATAAAAGCTAATGTAGTTGGATTCGCAAGTGGTAATGGTGGTATTATGGTGACGTTACAAAGGGGCCTGTTTCTCACAGAAACCACCAGCTGCGAAGGTGTTTCCCATAATGTTATGTTAGGAGAGTGTCTAAGGTACATGTGTGCCAAAGGACATGGCTTAACCCTAATTTGCAATTTGCCATTCATATTATCCCATAAGCGGAGGGACTAATAAAGGCCATTGGAAATCTATTGCACATGAAGCGTCATCAATTTTCAGTTAAGGGTAATTTCTTGCTCTCTACCATTTTATCTTTCTTTCTTTTTTTTATAAAGGACGGTCTAAATAGTCTTATAAGTGTTTTAAAACGAGCAGGTCAATACAATCATTTTCTTCAGCCAGGCTGGAATTTAGACTTGGCCGGAGCTCACCCTACTGACTTTAAATGCTCGTAACTCTGGAACGGAAAAAGATACATGCATGGGTGTTTTTTTCATCATTAGAAAGAGAATCGTCTGAAGTTTTCAAATGTATAATTGTTTCAGAATGGTTAGCTTGGCACTTAATGTCCCGTTCGTGGTGTTGGGTATTCTGGTTGGTATTTGTAGTTGTCTGCTTCCCATTTTGTTGATCTGTTTTCTGTTGCAGGTCTTGTGCAAGTGCACCGATGGCATGTACTCTCATCAAGGAGGAGACTGGATCACTTGCAAGAAAACATTCTAACATTAGAGCGACCTGAAATAGTGAGGCTAAAGACAGAGGATATAGTGAAATGAATAAGGGGAAGGAACTTCTCGTAATTAACTCTTTTTTTTCTTACCAAAAGTTATTTATTTATTGTTGTGGCAACTACTTTCACTTTGCAGGCGAATCTGTGCCATAAATAACTTTGGTTCAAAAAGAGGGAGTTAATTACGAGAAGTTCCTTCCCCTTATTCATTTCACTTAGAGCGACCTGTTAGGTACGAACTACACTAGGCTGCGCTGCGCTGCGCCGTACTGTACTGAACACTAAACAGTTCTTGCCTCGCGGCAGTGAAGGTCATTGGTCAAAGGTCAAGGTCACTAGAACTAAAACTGCTGCCACGCAGCTGGTTGATATAGCGTTGTTGTTAGTTTTATTTCACGCCGTGGTTTCAGTGGAAGTTGTCTGTGTGTTCCTGGCTGGATGGCAATGTTACCGCGATAGCTTTTGAACCGAGACACGTACGGGCATGTCAATAGGTACCTGGGATATTTAGGCCAAGTTCGAATGAAGGTTATTGATCAAAGGTCAAGATCACTGGAGCCGAAAATGCTGTCAGCGCGGCTGCGTGATCTAGCGCTTCCACTCTCTAGTTTAAAGACCCACCAGATCGCGTGTCAAAATCACGGGTTTCACCTGTTTTCCCTCTTATAGCTGGAAATAAATTTTGTTTTGACCAGGTTTCACTACCATACAAATGCCCCCAAATTCAAAGCGATACATCATTTTAAAGAGCAGCCTCAATTTGAACATGGGGGCATTTCTATATGGGTCACAGCTACCCAGAAACACACCAAGGGACTTAATCGTGGCGCGTCTGTGCATCTTTAAGAACAACATATATTACAATGAAACTGAATGGTAGGAAGACCATCGTGATGCTTTCTACTGATTTGAGACCCAGTGGGGAGAAAAAAAGACAGAAAAAGAACAGAGAATAACAGAGAACATTAAAAAGAAAAGGGGACAAAAATGGAAATGGAAGTGTTTGTATGGGTCTTTAAATGGGCACCCTGACGGATGAGGTTTTGTAAGAAACACGTCGAGATCACCAGGAAAGCAACCTTTACAGAGATCGCAACACTCACTTTGCTGTGCTTTTCTAGAAATCAAACCGTCAAATCAGCGATTCCTCCTTGGCGGAGGTGCTGGAAGTCATATTCATTCAATGAAAGAATGGCCGCCTGAGTCGCTTAGACAAAAATCACGAATTTTCTGCAATACAAGCCTTTTTATTTACTGATTACCAAAAAGGAGTTTCGCTCAGAACAAAGGAAATAGCTCCATTTTGTTCCACTGCACTACGAAGAAGAAAAAGCTTCAACCACACTGAGTGTACTCCAACCACCCCATCCAAAATGGCTTCTCTCTCCGGTAACTCAGCCAAGGAGGAATCGCCGTTTTGACGGTTTGATTTCTAGGCAACCAGAGTAAAGTGGGTGTTCCGATCCTTGAAAAGGCTGTCTTTCTGGTGATCTCGACGTGTTTCTTGCAAACACTCACCCGTCAGGTGCGTGCGTGTGCATGCGTGCGCGTGCGTGTGTGTGTACGTGCGTGTGTGTGTGTTTGTGTTTGTGTTTGTGACAAAACTTGCTACAGTTTCAGTAGGTGTCCATTTTGCAGTAGTGTATACTACTATGTGCCGCTCGGCGACAGTAGCGTACAGGCGTAGGCTTAGGCAAGTCGCCTCTCGGCGACAGTCGCGACGAAAGTGTTAAAGACTGATATGATAATACTCCCTCCAAAACTCTCGTACATTACAATACAGGTAAAAGCGGCCTCAAAAGAATGAAGGGATTTGGACATGCAACTCAGGACACAAGAAAAGTGTGCGAACAAATACCAATCTACTTGCTTGCATGCTTACGTACATGTACATGTGTGTATGTGTGTGTGTGTGTGTGTGTGTTGTGTGCACGTGTGTTTGCTTGTGTGTGCGTGTGCGCATGCTTTGCGTGCTCGTGTGTATGTTAGTGCGCGCGTGCTCGCACACGTGTATGTCTGTGTCTGTTTGTGTACGTGTGTGTACGTGTGTGTGTGTGTGTGTGTGTGTGTGTGTGTGTGTGTGTGTGTGTGTGTGTGTGTGTGTGTGTGTGTGTGTGTGTGTGTGTGTGTGTGTGTGTGTGTGTGTGTGTGTGTTCATACTATTTACTTTACTTTTCAGCCCTTACAGCATCCAGGACGCCATTCAATATGGATAATTCATGTTTTCAGTTTTTGTTAAAATTGATTTTCCTGTCCCAAGACTGACATTTCACGAGTTGTTTATTCTGTATGTTCTTAGCTTTTTGTGTTGTTCAACGGTATGCCAAGGCAATCAATGTTGTTTCTCTTTCTGTTTATTTCAGACCTCGACGGGAACGACCTCTGCAATGGATCGACAACCTGACTCTGAAACCCAAGACCTTGACCCCAAATCCTTGACTCCAATCTGAAACCCAAGACCTTGGCCCCAAACCCTATCTGAAACCCAAAACCTTGGCTCTAAACCCTTGACCCCAATCTGAAACCCAAGACCTTGACCTCAAACCCAATCTCAAACCCAAGACCTTGACCCCAATCTCAAACCCAAGACCTTGACCCCAAACTCAATCTGAAGCCCAAGACCTTGACCCCCAAACCAATCTGAAACCCAAGACCTTGACCCCAATCTCAAACCCAAGACCTTGGCCCCAAACCCTTGACCCCAATCTGAAACCCAAGACCTTGACCCCAATCTGAAACCCAAGACCTTGACCCCAATCTGAAACCCAAGACCTTGACCCCAAACTCAATCTGAAACCCAAGACCTTGACCCAAAACCCAATCTGCAACCCAAGACCTTGACCCAAAACCCTTGACCCCAATCTGAAACCAATCCCTTGACCCAAAACCCAATCTGAAACCCAAGACCTTGACCCCAAAACCAATCTGAAACCCAAGACCTTGACCCAAAACCCAATCTGAAACCCAAGACCTTGCCCCAATCTGAAACATTAAACCCAAGACCCAAGACCTTTTTAACGATTTTTTTTCTAATTAGATTTAAACGAACGATTAGATTAGTCAGTAGAGTGTAAATTACAAACTTCGTAGAAAGAAGTATAATTTAATTTAAGTAATTAAACGAATGTACTCAAACCCAATTCATAGACTGCTGGAAATGAAACCAGTGAGTAAAGTAACTTTGAGTTAAATCGTTTTCGTATTTTATTTCCCTGAATGAATTTTCAGGTTAAATAGAGATTAATAAAAATGTACACACTAAGCAATAAGAACTGGTTTGCTTTTTGTTATTCCTTAATTGTTTATTTACTTACTTTACTTTCTGTATCGCGTCTGTCTCCTTCTGTCTCTCCGCATACATCTCGTTTTCCCTTCTTTCTATTCTCGTTTATTGTTACACGCACGCGTACGCACGCGTCACACACGCACACGCACACACGCACACGCAAACGCACACACACACACACACACACACACACACACACACACACACATACATGGACACACACACCCCCGCGCGCATACGCGCACACACACACACTCACACACACATAAATATTATATATACGAACACACAAGCAAATACATACTTACTTACATACATGCACGCACGCACACACACACGCGCACACACATAGGCCTACACGCATGTACACACACACACACACACACACACACACACAACACACATACACATACATGAATACATATATG